>KB666732.1:1265674-1276617 GCA_000349065.1 Anopheles quadriannulatus | reverse complement strand
CATTGCTTGATATAATTAACCAATTATTTTGTTTCTAAAATTATATAATGTAATAATTAAACCACAATAATAGAAAAACCGCATTCTCCTGGCCCGCGGCTTTAGATCATTTACAAAATTTGGCCCTTTGCCTCAAAAGTTTGCCGACCGCTGTCCTAGATCCATCTTAGTATGAAAAGAGTCATGAATGCTTAGAAATCATGAATCTTTGGTGAAACGATTCAAGATTCGTGTCACTCATCGCTCACCACGAGCTTCGAGTCACTCGTTACTCACTTTACGAATGGTTCATGAAGCAGCATACTAGTTCCTGAATTTTTATCTAAGTTTGTACAATTTAAGTCCAAATTTTGGGAACATGCGTGTTTTACGTTGAACTTTCGCTGGGTCTTTAAATGAAATTAATTTCTGGTACCGTACATCCACTTACCGTATATTAAAATCTTCTCCTTCCCATTGCAGAACCGCGACCACCAGGTGCAGCTCGGCTACCGGATGGAGGAGCTGATTTTCAACATGGCCGATGCGTACTTCTTCTTCAACGATCTGGAGGAGTGCGATCAGATACATATCGACGACGTGGCGTCCGACGACAACGGGCAGGATCTCAACAACTACAACTTTGCCGCCGATGGGTTCCACACGGCCACGCCACAAGGTAAGCCAGCAGGCGGCAAACCGGAGCTTCCTCCGGCCCGCCCATCCCAAAGTCCTAAATCAATATTTGAATTTGAAAGGCTAACGGACAGCGGACCCTTTTTCCGTGTGTATTTTCTTCCTGCCCAGGAGCTCCACCCAATGTTTGCCTTCCGAACGGTGTGCGCGGTGGCGTCGACTGGATGCGGAAGCTCGCGTTTCGCTATCGGAAAATCAAGGACACGTACAACACCTACCGGAACAAGTGAGTCGCTTTATTGCTGCTTAAAATATCTAGAATCCATGCTAATGATTGTGTTGCTCTTCTTTTCTCTCTCTTTGTCCCCTCTACAGTGTTGGTGGCTTGCTAGGGCCCCAAAAGCGTGACCACTGGCTGCAGGTACGGTCGGACATCGAGCACGAAACGGACAGCTGGCACAGCCTAACACTCAAGTGTCTGAACATGATCGCACAGCGCGAGAACTGCGTCAACGTGCTGGTGACGACGACGCAGCTCGTACCAGCGCTGGCAAAGATTCTCCTCTACGGGCTTGGTCAGGTCTTCCCGGTGGAGAACGTGTACAGTGCGAACAAAATCGGTTAGTATTTTCCAGGGTTTGCCTACTTGCAGGACCCCAGCTTTTTCGATTTTTGTATTATATTTCAAATATTAGACGTATTTCTAAGCTGTATTTGACTCATTATTTCCTTATTCTTCTCTCACCTCCACACTCCTCCCCCCAGGCAAGGAGCAGTGTTTCGAGCGGATCGTGACACGGTTCGGGCGCAAAAGCACGTACGTCGTGGTGGGCGACGGGCAGGACGAGGAGAATGCGGCCAAAAATCTCAACTTCCCCTTCTGGCGGATATCGAGCCACAGCGATATCCGATCGCTACACACCGCGCTCGAGATGGGTTTCTTATGAAAACTTTACCCTGTCGCCACCGGCCGTACCAGCCGCTAGAGTAGCCCGATCGTCGGAACCGAAATCTTGGCCGTGCGGAATAAATGCCATTCGCTGCCGTGAGGTCAAACACCAACCCAAACCAAAAGACAAAACAAGTGCGAGGAACGAAGCAAAATACTACGCGAAGATCGCGCGATGTTCGTTTACCTAATCTTGCAACATCTCCTGCCTGCCTGTTGTAGCGTACCGATCGCTCAAAGGGGTGGAATACGGGATGTAAATTGCGCGGATCGATTGCGTACTATGCGCGGGGCAATTGTGGCGGAAGGCAGCCAGTATTTATTATTGTTTATAGTGTGCAGCTTGTTAGATGTAAATTGTATGGTTAGAAAAAAAAGGGGAAGTCGCTTCTGAACAGTCTATAAGTCCTTTCCGAGCTTCCGGAAGCTCTGAAATGATATGAAAAAACAATTTAAAAGAAAGAGAAGAAAGCTAAGATTAACACATAGAGAAGGGGAACACAATAGAACACAGAAGATGAAAACAGATGCAACAAATGAAAATGCTCAAAAGAAAGAAAGAAGTTGTATAGAGCAAAGAAAAACATGAAAAAACTCTACTAGTAAATGTAACAGGGGGAAAAACGAAGATAAAACGCAAACTAAACATCGTCAAGCTGTATAAATAGAAAAAGGAACAGAGTACAGCAAGTAAAAAAACAAAAAAATACACGAAATGAAAGTGTACAATAAAGAAGAACGAATAAGCTTTTCAAGAACGAAAAACTCCTAATGAGATGGCCATCAACACCGGCGCCACCAGTACATCCCAGTGCAAATACATTGTTTTCCTTTCTTTTTTATATAATTTTTTAATACTACCCCCCTCGTTCTTCTCGCCCAAACGTTGTGTCTATGTAAAAGTATGTAAAATTATAATCGAATAATAATGGCAAATAGCAATTATGCGAGAGAAAGAGAGCGTATGCAAGACATGCCAGCGATAACAGTGAACATGTTTGCGTTAGCTAGAATTGCAAGTTGTTAGTGGAAAGGTGTCAGGCGATATCAGCTGTAAAAGGGCTCTCACTTGAAGCGTGGAGCGTGAAGCGTTGGAAAAGTTATCATTAATGTCGATAAACTCACTGTACATACTGTTGCCTATCTTAACGTCGTCCTCACTTGGTGGCATAAACAAGTGAACCAGCTACTGGGGGACTGGGGTCATCTTGTAGGTGTAGTAATTTGTTTTAGCTGTGACATAGAGCAAATATCATCCACCCATTAATGAGGAACATCAAAGCGCCCTAAAATACAGAATAAAAAAAATATTCCGATAATGGGCGATCCTTTACAGGAACAACAGCAGCTGTACATAGTTTACAATAGTCTACATCAAATCAAAATATTATCCTATATAGCGTAAAGTTTATCGCATCGAAACAACAGGGTGACAAAGATATAGTAATGCACCGTCACGTGAACCCGGGAGCATGTAAGTGTTAGGGTACATCGCGTGTCGGGTTGCGAACAAATGGAGCATGAAACATCCGTACATCCTAACTCCGCTCGTGAGCACTATCATGTGTCGTATAGGGAAAGATGGTGAGCATGGAAAATAAATAAAGAGAAAAAAATGTATTTTATTTGTTTTCTTGTCTATTTATTTATTTTCTAGTGAATTTATTCTTTATTTTTTAGCAGTAAAGTTAGTAGGAGAAAATAAATAAATATTTTATTAATTTAAAATAAAGATTTTTTTTCATTTTCTCTCACTGTTGTCCTCCTCTTGGGATTAACAAACATCATTAAACTTAAAGAGGCGGTTTGCAATGACCGCTTGATGACGACCGATAGTTCATTATGTGTAATGATTCACCGATGAACAGGTTTTTTTGAATTTGTAGCCAAAATTTGTCCACTGGGAGACCGTTGAAATTCATTTTTGTTCATTTCAGAGTCATTATAGATCATTTTAATTAATTTTTTATTAATTTAAGGAAATTTTTGTTTCCTGCATCGTGTTATACATATAACTGAAGTTCATTTTTGTTCATCAAGTTCATCTCAAACTATCGATCATCCTCGATCGTTGGTCAGAAAGAGCCTCAAAAACTAAGGGAGCGGTAAGGGTAAAGGTGGTATAGTCAAGGGTGAACCGAACCCAGCAGCGGTACAAAGCCTTGAGACAGTATGGCTCCCCGATCTCGGACGACAATTTAACAATTATACCAAGCGATTTGTTGGCTTTATTAAGAACGTGTTCAATGTGAACATTGAATGACAACGTCTCGTCAACCTCCCAATTCCTTAACCGATGTTACACGGCTAATCGGAGTGACGTAATTCTTCCAGTTAAACAGGATTTAACTTAAACCATGCTAGCAGTCTACACCCAACTCCAAGACGATCGAGTTTAGACACCACGCGACGGTAAATAGAACATGCGAAACGGTTACCCTTTTTATGAACTGGGCTCAGCCAAGCAATCTTTCAAACGGCCGTATAACAACACAATAAGCTTTGTCAGAAGGTAATTTTACAAGCAAGAAAAGGGGGTTCGAGAAATGTCTGTTACATACTTTACTTGGCACGTGATCGTGATGATGATGACACGTTTCGAATGATCATTGTGCACTAGAGATTTTTCGTAATTTCTGACCATTATTTCTTTCACAGATGTTGTTATTCTACATCTTTTGCATAGATATCTACTGAAGAACAACATATACAACTTGTATACACACTCGACACTTATTTTTGTACTAAAGCTATCATCAAACATTTCGGAATTTGGTCGAGAAAGGAGTATCAAACAGGTTTGATGGCTTCCGATTTCAAAAGGATGTACTTTTTTTCATCATAAACATTCAATAAGAATAATTTTCCTCGAGCAAGTTAGACAAAAATAATAAAAATACTATTTTTACTCTAAGCCCCCTTAATTCCAACGTTCGTTTCAAGTTAAACTTAAAATCATTGCACCACTGTTCCGCTCGTAACAAATCCCCGCCAGAGGGCAGCGCAGAAACGATCTAAATTCGCTCTAAATTTGTGTGCTGTCACTATCGATGACCGAACCCGGTCGCCCACTGTTCAATCGGTGACAGATCGGTCAAAAAAAATTGAAGGACTATTTTTTTCTAAACACAAGTGCAGCGAAAAACTTCTTCGATTCTCGGTCGGTTCCAAATTCACTGGAGGTGAGTGTTGCTTGCGGTGCTGCAAAAAGGCCTCGGTGGGGTGAAAAAAACCCGTGCACTTAGTGATCTCTTCTGCCATTCCAACCAAATATTGCTGCAAGTGTGTGGAAATTAAGGTTCGCAAGCTCTGGTCCCCCGAAGAACCGTTCCGTTTTGTTGCCAGCAGAAGGAGGGAGTGTTTTTTGGGGTTATGATTTCGTAATCGTAGAAAGATGGTAAAAAAAAGCTGGGCCAGCTGGGACCTGCACTGGGATTTGCACACATCCCGGAGGAGTAGTTTGCAAATGGCACTGTTTGCTAGTGATTTGATTGTTTGCGTGAGTTTTATTTTTGCAACCCGTGGTGCAACTGTTGCCCTAAAGGGGGTGTTGGCAGAAAAAGGGCTTAATTATAACCATTACATAACGATGTTTTTTCCCTTGCTCTCGCTGCTTTCTTGTCGTGCACACCTCTTCCCTATCATAGCAGTCATATGTTCTAGACACTGCGCAGACACTCACCCCGAGTTGGGAGAGAGTGCATTGGAATTGCTTTTCAAGTCAAGGAGTGCTGATTGATTATCCCTTTTCTCCCTTTTTTCCCTCCTCAAAACAGAAACGATGGCGAACGTGAACCTAGCGTCGGTGGTGCTCCGCACTGCGCTGCGTGCAAAGATCGGCACCCGCCAGTCCCACGACATGATCGCGCAGAAGATCGGCAAGCGGGAGGTGGTCGGACACGGCTGGAACGGTCTGCCGGTGTACGCTGACCGCGTCGACTACCCGATGCCGGCCATCCGCTTCAAGGAAAACACCCGTGACGTCCTGGTAAGTGCGCTGGAGCAGTGTGGTCGTCTGTGCTGTCCTCCTCCTTCTTCCCAGTCAGCTAATCTCTTCCGGGTGTGGTTTTACTCCCGCTGCTTTGCTTTTTTTTGTAGGCTCTGCGCGAGAAGGAGAAGGGTGACTGGAAGAAGATGTCGCTGCAGGAGAAGAAGGCCCTGTACCGGGCCTCGTTCTGCCAGACGTTCGCCGAGATGAAGCACCCGACCGGCGAGTGGAAGGCGTGCCTCGGCGCCGCCCTCATCGCCGCCTCCATGAGCCTGATCGGCATGATGCTGCTGAAGGCGTTCGTGTACGAACCGATCCCGGAAACGTTCGACGAGGAGCACCAGAAGGCCCAGCTGAAGCGTATGCTCGACCTCAACATCAACCCGATCCACGGCGTGTCGTCCAAGTGGGACTACGACAACAACAAGTGGAAGTAAAGCACCGGGGTTTCGCAGGTGTGAAAGTAATTAAATTCCGTGATTATGGTGGTACCCCTCCTTCTCCCCCTTACCCTGGGCGAGTTCTGTGGACGCTTGTTGAGCTAATAAAATATCAGTGAAGCCTCTAGGATACTTCATCTGGTGTACTCGTTACTTGTGTGTGTGTGTGTGCGTTGCTGAGTGTGTTGGAGTTGTGAAATTGGCCATCCGTTTGAATCCTTGGAAGATGGTTTAAAAATTGGTAGTGATTGGGAGGAAAAACGAAAATAGAAATGAATATTTCTTTGTTCCTTCATCGCACGGCGCTTTCATAATAGTCTTTCTTACATAATTCGATGATGTCGCAAAAATGACGCTTTTGTGTAGGGCCTTTACCCTGTGCCGTCCGCGTGGTCGCTCGCGTGAATTGAATTTGTTATTTTCTGGCTACTTGGATGAGGCTTGAATGTCTTCGCCGAATTTATTAAAAAAAAAACAACTCCCTGGAACACCCCGTTGACAGAAATGGTAGCGAAATCATTTGCTGGATCGAAGTAGGTAATGTAACGGTTCCTAAACCGGGACAGCTATGACTGGGACAGACACAGGTGCTGGTGAATGCTTTTTTGGATCCTTTTTGGCCATTTATTGGATCGGTATTTAAAAAGAATAGTTTGAGCACCGATATCGGGATCTGGATCAGGTATTGACCGGTTCGGAATTAGTTCCAGTAATGGTTTAGATGAGATGTGTGACACAAACAATTTTCCTTTGCATCGACAGCCGCGACGACCCCTTTCTGCTCTCCTCTCCGTAACTGGGGTTTTCTCGTTGGGCTCACATTTCGGTTTATTGCAATTTAATAAATACAATTTAATTACACAGCTTTTCAAACAAACATAATCAAACCGCTTCTTCCTCAAGGGGGAGTGGGGTTCGCACGATGGTTTGAAGGAAAGAAAAGTAGCAAAAACAAAACACTTTAAAAACTAAAAAAAACACAATTCCTGTCGACACTGGGCTTTTCTTAACAAAAAAAAAAAAGAAAGAAAAATAATAACTTTTTCCATTTCCTCCCTCCCTGCGCCATCTCATTTGCTGCTCGAGCTTGCGGCCGCACCGGTCAAGGTCGTTTTGCCCCATGCATTTAAGCTCGGCACCACGATCCGGCGCTGCCCGTTCTCACGCTGCAGCACCTCCATCAGGCTCATGCTCGGCAGCCAGGACTGCGAAAGGGAAAGAGAGCAGGTTAGACACATTCCACACACTTTGCACTCTTAGGATCGTTAGCACACCCACCGTAAAGCGATCCGCCGTCGCGACGACGTTCCGATTCGGTTCCGCATCGTACGCGACCGATTCCACCCCGAACATGTGACACATTTCGTGCACGATCGCACGCTTCTCGCGGTTCATCACCGGGAACGAGTAGGAGCGGGACTTTTGCTTGCTCTCCTTCGCCAGCTTCACCAGCTCGGTCAGCTTGTCGTGTATCATCTGCACCAGGGCCGGGTCCTTCTTCGCGTACGCGCGCAACGTTTCCGAGTAGTTCGGCTGCAGCTTGGACGGCAGGTCGGGATTGCGTATCTGCAGCGCTATCGCCAGCCGGCGGTTGCGCTCCAGCATCCGGCACTCTTCGTTG
Source organism: Anopheles quadriannulatus (assembly GCA_000349065.1). Classification (NCBI taxonomy): domain Eukaryota; kingdom Metazoa; phylum Arthropoda; class Insecta; order Diptera; family Culicidae; genus Anopheles; species Anopheles quadriannulatus. The sequence goes on along the minus strand of KB666732.1, from coordinate 1,269,004 downwards.
CATTCTAGTCTGTAAGTGTGAACAAAAAAATTGGTAAAAATTAGCATTCTACACGCCTCCCGCGACCATCCAGCGCCACCTACGTTTTGTTGTTCTTCGGTCGCACCGGGCCCAGAATGTCGCTCAGCTCCACCGAGCCGCCGCGCTGCATCTCCTGCACGGACGAGGCAAGCTGGGCGGTTGCTATGCGCCGGTACTCTTTGGAGAAATCGTGACACGTGCGCTGCTGCTTCCGATTGCCACACTCGCACGTGACCTCCACCACAATCTTGCACGCCACGTCCGGACACTCGCCCTCGTGGCACGGCGCATTGCACGGATGCGGACAGGCTTCGCGCGTCCGCGTACAGCTCTGCTTGCACACACCGGCCGCACCCTCCTGCGCACACTCATCCTCGTGGCACGCCCGGATACACTTGTGCCGGCCGCAGGCGAGCGGCTTTGCGCACGGCATCCCGCAGCTGAACGATTCCTGATAGCACGGGATCGTTTTGCGCTGCTCGTGCCTACCATGGCAGTGCTTCGTCGTCAGCACCACGCACGGCGGACACTCCGCCTCCGCGTGACAGTTGTGCAGGGCCGGATGGTCGCAGGCGTGCCTCCGGCCGCACGGCCGATCGCAGGCCGGCTTGCGCGTCCCGCACGGTACCGGCGGATAGATCACGTTCGCGCCACAGTCGCACGCCAGCTCGTCGAACGACACGCGATGGCACGGCCGGCAGTTGCCCTTGTGGCAGGGCTTGTCGCACCGGTGCCGGCCGCAGGACAGCGGCAGCGAGCACGTCTTCGGACAGATGTGATCGAGGTCGATGCAGCACACCTGGTTGCACTTGTGCTTGGCGCAGCTGCGCCGCCGCACGCACCGCTTCTTGCACCGCGCATCGTCGGCGCGCGTCGTCAGCTCTTTGCACCGCATCGGCTGATCCATGCCGCCGCACCGGCACTTGACCGTGGTGGACTTTTTGCACGGCGGGCAGGCGCCCCGGTGGCACGCCGCCTCGCAGCAGTGGTTAGCGCCCGGCGGACCGCACGCCAGCTTCCGCCCGCACGGCCCACTGCAGGTCGGCACGGGGTCGAGGCACGATTGGCGGCTGCCCGGCACGATCGGCTCCCGCCCGCACGGACAGCTCCGTACCCGGTCCGGCGCGTCCGCACACGCCTCACACTCGCCCTCGTGGCACAGCCGGGCGCACCGATGATTGCCGCAGCCGAGCGGACGTTCGCACGCCTTCCCGCACCCGTACCGCTGGACGGCCAGGTTTTCCACGCTGCACACCACCGACCGCTCACCCTTGCCACAGTGGCAGCGGTGCTGGACCTGCTCCGTGCACGTGTCGCAGCTCCCTGCGTGACACTGCCGGCCGCACTGATGCAGCCCACAGTTTAGCGGCTTCTCGCACACCGCCTGACACAGCAGCTCCTCCTTCTGGCAGCACTGGACCGTTTTTTCCAACCGGCCACAGCCACACCGGCGCTGCACCGACGCCTGGCACGGGGGGCACGGGCCGGGATGGCACAGCAGCGTGCAGGCATGCTCGCAAACGTCCCGCCGGCCGCACACTTCGCCGCACGAGTGCGCCAAGTCCTCCCGATTGTAGGCCGGGTTTTTCTGCTTGCCGCAGAAGCAAAAGTATTCGCGCGGCACCTTCTTCGACACGTGCTGGCAGGCGGGACAGCGCCACCCGGAACCATCCTCCGACTGGGAGCTGGTCGCCCACTTGGTAACGCACCCGAGGTGCAGGATGTGGTAACAGTTGCCGCAGGACCAGGTCGACTGCATTGGCTTCACGATTTCGCAGCACACCAGACACTCCAGCCGGTAGCATTCGATTTCGCGCATCAGCTTCTCGCGCTGGGAGCACTTGGAGAGCGGTGTGGCCGACGGGGATTCCGGTTGCGGCGCGGCACCGGCACCCTTCGACTGGCCGTTCGTGCGCCTTTCGTCCGGATCGGGCTGAATCGTACGGTTGCCCCACTGGCGCTGCCCATTGCGGCGGGAGTTCGTCTCTCCATTCCTGAGTGGTACATCGCCCGCGGCATAATCGTCATCGTGCGGCCGGAACCGACCACTGCCGGCCGTCTGCTGGTTGGCTTTCCACTTTCCCTGCCGTCCGACGGGCCGATCGTCCCGCGTGTGCCATCCGTTGCGTGGCTTAAGGCTTTCGTTGCGCCGCGGACGTCCACCGCCGGACGATCTGCTTCCTCCTGCGCCACCACCTACTCCAGTTCCTCCACCTCCGCCGTAGTGGTTCGACGATCCAGCACGGTGAATATTTTCTCGATCGTCTCCATCATAATCATCCTCATTGTCAGCAACAGCAGCCGGTCTGGCGGAACCAGCAGGCATCGTGGTTGCCATCGAAACCATCGTTTGCGGAGGAGCACCTCCACCACCACCACCACCGACCCCACTATTTCCATCATTCGCTTCGGTCTGGTACTTACGGGGGACAAACTCCGCCGCCGTTGGGGTCAGATTGGAGGTAAAGCCATAATACTGGAACGTTGCCGGTTGCCCCTGTTGCTGCTGGTGGTGGTCGTTGTTGTTAGTGGTATGATGCGTCCGGAGGTATTGCAATTGCTGCTGTATCTGCACCCGTGCATTGAACTGTGAGATGAAGTCGTCGAAGGTGTTGCTGCTGCTGCTGGCTGCATTACCATCGCTCGTTGCCATGGTGGCCGTGGCGGACGTGGGACCCACGCCCCCCTTGTAGGCCACGGGAGAGACCTCCACACGCCGGGTGGCGTGGCACTCGATGGTGCTGCTGCTCCCCCTTCCGCTCGGTGTCCGCCTCGATACGACCAGCGCAAGTTAAAGTTGTCGGCTACAGACAGGAGAGATAAAACAACCCAATTGCTCTCAGTGATGAAATAAAAAGCTACGGGGGAAAGTGTGCGGCCACACACAGCTGGCTCGCTGCGAGGGGAAATCGGCAGCAATTGCCACACGCAACCCGGCAGCACTTCACTTCCTGCAGCGCTCACTCACCCGGCAAACGAAGGGAAAAGGGAGTAGATTTGTAGCGAAATTAAAGAATAAAATACAAAATTAATGCTCACGCAGAGGACACACACCACTTTGCGAAAGGTTTTCGATGCGAGGAGCAGTGTGGCCAGATTATGTTGGCGGTTTTCGGTAGGCGCATCAAAATTTTATCGGTAGTTTTCGGTAGGTTAAAACTCGAAACTTAAAAGAAGTAAAAGCGAAAGAAGTGTTAAGCGGGATGGGAGGGGGTGCTAATGCGGAAAATGAAAGTTCCATTGATTTAATTGTTTGGCTGAGTTTTGTAGTTCAATGATTAAAAAATTGAGATTTTTTCCTTGAAACCC
>KB666732.1:1245197-1256999 GCA_000349065.1 Anopheles quadriannulatus | reverse complement strand
GAAATGCAAACTCCCATACAAAATGTATGACCTACCCGGGTAGGTGGTCATAAAGATGAGGGTGTAGTTTTGGTCATAGAAACGAAAGTGAAATGGTTGCGTTCTCAACAGTGCTCTGTAGGAGTTGAGAGGCGTATAGCAGGAATTAAATATCGGGAGGAAACTGTATTACCTAACGGGCAGCGCATAGAGATTTGAAATAAGGCGAAAGACGGAGAGAGAGAGAGAGAGAGAGAGAGAGAGAGAGACCAAACATATGGAAAGAGACCGAGATAGAAGCGAGCGAAAACAAAAAACGCGGCATGCGGAATCTGACAGGAGGAGTTCAGGCAGTCTTGTAATTAATTGCGTAGAGGAAAGATCGGCAAGTGCAAACGAAAAATAAAATTGTAAAAATGAGCGAAAATCACGACATGCTCCTGCCGAAATCTGCCAATATAATCTGGCCACACTGGCCCGCAGGGCAAAAGCTCGCTCGAAAGGTCAATAACCGTCGCAAAACGTCAAAAACGACCGTCGCCAGCGCCTCGAAATCGTTGCGAGTTTCGCTCGCTGGCGACGTCGGTTTGCAGTACATGCGACGCCGGTTTTGACGTTTTGCGACGGTTTTGCGACGGTGGCCGCCAAAAAGCTCGCCTTGCCCTGTGGGCAAAGTGACCAGAAATACCGATGTATGTATATATATCTAGGGTTTCAAGGAAAAAATCTCAATTTTTTAATCATTGAACTACAAAACTCAGCCAAACAATTAAATCAATGGAACTTTCATTTTCCGCATTAGCACCCCCTCCCATCCCGCTTAACACTTCTTTCGCTTTTACTTCTTTTAAGTTTCGAGTTTTAACCTACCGAAAACTACCGATAAAATTTTGATGCGCCTACCGAAAACCGCCAAAATAATCTGGCCACACTGGGGGAAACTTCGGGTTGCAAAACGAGCTGCGAAACAACAACAAAAAAAAAAACAGACGCAACTCGGACAGGGTCAACATCGAAATCAACACAACACGCAAAAAACCCCGATCAACAACAAATCAAGGTAAGAAACAATTTCTCGTCCGTTCTTCAGTTCAATTTGTGGAATTCCTACGTTGTTAAAGGATGCATTTAGAGAAGTTGTTGTAATTTCAGCCAAAAGGTTCACAGCAAAGTTGCTGTGTATGTTGTTGCTGCAACCATGACTTGGGAACATCTAGAACGAGGAAGCTCGCCAGTGGATTGGTGCGAGGGAAACTATCTCGTATCGCCCGATATTGCGGAGTTTGTGAATACGGTTAGTATGGTGCATGTGCCCCTTTTTGTTCAAATTGTTTGTAAAATCCTCCTAAAAACGGATCAGATAATTGACTGCAACAAGTGAAGCGATGTGGCGTAAACTAAGCCTCATTGCACTTATGTAATGTACTACTTCATCCCTTCCACTACACGCGTGTGAGCGCAAGTACACTCGCCAGTTTTTTTTTAATGCTTCCCTTCAACACTTTCTCGCCTTTCGTTTTTAGATCAGCAACATTCTCTTCCTGCTCGGGCCACCGTTTCTCATCTACCTGTTCAAAGACTACGGCCGCTTCATACAGCCGGCCATCCATCTGATCTGGGTGCTGCTGATCGTGGTGGGCCTTTCGTCGGCCTACTTCCACGCCACCCTAAGCCTGCTCGGCCAGCTGCTGGATGAGCTAACCATACTGTGGGTGTTTATGGCCACGCTGAGCCTGTTCTGTCCGCGGCGCCACTTTCCGCGAATTTTTAAACGTTCCAGGTGAGCATGGTTTACTATGTTGTTTTAAAGTTTTTCAAGCTAAAGGTCGAAAAAAATCCCCTAGGAAACGTTTCTGTCTGTCCATGACGATATTTTCCATCGTGGCAACGGGACTTTCGTTTTGCCATCCCGCCATCAATGCGTTCGCGCTCATGTTTCTAGCCATCCCAGCCACCTACCTGCTGTACAAGGAGCTTAAAATGTAAGTATCACCAATAACGGGTGTGTGTTTTGCTTAATGGCACTTTTAATTACGTTCTGGAGCCCTTGATCTGTCTCAAATACACACACTCTCGCACTGTAACCGCCATATTCCCATTGCAGCGTGCAGGATGAGCGCGTGTATCGGCTGGGCGTCCGCAACACCACCATCCTGATCATGGCCATCGTTTGCTGGATTAACGATCGCATGTTCTGCGACACCTGGTCGCGGATGAACTTCCCGTACCTGCACGGCTTCTGGCACATTCTCATCTTCATCTCCGCCTATCCGGCCTGCGTACTGTTTGCCTACTTCTTCGTCAACGACGAGCGGCCGGAAAGCCGGCCCACGCTCAAGTACTGGCCGCGGAACGATTTCGAGCTCGGCATACCGTACGTGTCGATCAATTACGACAAAAAGTTTGATGATGCCATCTAAAACTGGCCGGTGCACGCAGGGAGGGAGGGAGGGAGGGGGGGGGGGCGCAATACATCTACTTCAAAATCTTCTTTACATATACCAAAACCTTAAAGCAAATGACAAAAAAACACACTTCATTGTACTTGCACCGTAGCGGAACGGAGCGCACCGATTGGTTTCGCACACGGAACACGCAACGAGAGGAAGTGTGCAGTAAACGTACCAAAAAAGAAGCATACAAAAATGTAAGCAAAACGCTTTGCACGGTAGATTAGCATGGGGCAATGGCGCTGGTTAGGAATTGAGGAATTTGTCTCGCTTGCGTGAGAGGGTTCGTTCCAGTTTCCGTTCCAGTTTGGTTGTCGTAGTGTTGATTAGCCTTTAAACCTAGAAACCGCTGTACCGCTAGGGTGTATGCGTGTTTAAGCAACCGAGGAGTGATACTAGAAATATGATTTTAAAAAGGCACGTTGCTGCTACAAGGAGGGCGACCCCGCCAGTGTGATAGAGGGCAAAATATATATGTAACGAATCGAATTGGGTTTTTAATTGCAAGAGGGTGGATTTTAAATTATTTATACCTAGTGCGCTATCAACAGTTTATTTTATTTTTTTCGTAGTTTTGTGTGTTTCAATTTTAAAGAGTTTTAATAAAAATTATGCAAAAGTTTAAGCATTATAGCCGAAAAATGAGCGGGTTTTTTATTAGTTCCTTAAGGAAGAAGTACCTGTTGCGAGAATCCTTTTGTCAATGCCAAACATATTCACCCTTGCTTGTGCCGGAAGTCTTGTGTCATGGGATGTTCGCGTTTCAGATCGTTTCAGTGTTTTGCAATGTAGTACTGGTAAATATACTGTTCAATGTTCTCATCCCCGAACGTCTAACTGTCCGAGTCGGACGACATGTTGGACGAGTTTTCGGACGAGTTGGTGACGCGCGACTGCTTCACCGTCTCGTTATGATGGTGATGCCCGACCGTGTGCTTCTCGCCCCGATAGATGACCGCGTTCTTGTCCGTCTCGTGTATCTTTATCTCGTACAGCAGCTCCGGCTTGTCCATGATCAGCTTCAGGCTGTCCCAGATGAAGATGGCCACGTTTTCGGTGGTGCTGGCCAGGTTCTTAAAGTACGGCACGTCCTTGTCCAGGTTGAGATGGTCCAGCTTTTTCATGATCGCCTGGTTCATGTACTCCTTCAGGTCGGTTATGTTCATCACCATGCCCGTCTTGCCGTCGACCGGGCCACGCACCGTCACCTCCACTGTGGGGCGAAAGAAGTGAGCCGGTGAAAGTGGTTGGCAAAAAAAAAAAACAATTCGAGCAAATTTTCGAATAGCTAAGAAGCAGAAGAAGGAACCGTTCACTCTTACCGGTATAGTTGTGTCCGTGGCCGTTGGGATTGTTGCATTTGCCGTACACCTGCCGGTTCGCTTCCTCACTCAGGAACGGGCTGTTGAAGAGAAATTATTGTACTGTATTGTTTCCTTTTCCCGTCAAATTGCAAACAACGAACCTGTGCAAACGATGGCACGCGCTGAAGCATTCCTTGCGGGTCAAATAAACTTGGGGCCTGGACGACATGGTCAGCCGTTGTTGTTATTGTTACAAAGTCTGGGGCAGGAACGTGAACACCACTCTGTGCTTAAACTGTATCTATCTACTTGTTGAATGCCGCAGTGGAATGCCGCAGGCGTCCAGTCAAAATACGGCAAAGGGAGGAAGAAGGGAAAATAGCTTTTCCGTCGCGTTTCTTTTTTCTTTTTTTGTTGTTGTTGCGGAACAGCCCGATCAAAACAAAACACACTGAGCGGACGGTGCGTACAGTGGGACATGGTGGTGCACACGTGGAAATTTAAATTAATTTTTCCTTTCATGTCTTTCGCGTACGATTATGGGAAAGAAATGGGAAAGAAATGAAACATTATTTGATGATAGTCAATAATACTATAACATAAAGTGGTTGAAACAGTTTCGAACAGTGTAAAAATATTTTTACAAAATTTACCCATAATTTGTACGATTTTCCCACTGTGCTTTCCTTCACGGACTGTTTACAGCAAAGGGTTCACAGCTGCACGTGTGACGGTTGTACTAAAAGAGTACTAAAGAGTTTGAAATTTCAAACTGGATCCAAATTTTTGTTGTAAATGTACACAACGCATCATTGGCTGTTTATAATACTTCTTCTATTTGGCGTAACGTCCTACGCGGACATGCCGGCCTATAATACAGGCTTTCGAGACTTACTCAGTACTACGCAGCCAGATAGTCAGTCCTTACTACGGGGGGACGGTCCATTCTAGGCTTGAACCCATGACGAATATGTTATTTGTGTCGTACGCGTTGAAGAGTGCACCACGGGACGGCTCGTTTACAATAATATTTTAATTATATGCACATTTTATCGTAAGTTTGTTGTACAATTTTTAGAACAATAGTTAATTTGGCCACTAGTTACAGGGCTGCGAAACTTTCTAAGATCCCCTGTACTCTACAGAGTGCGCCGAAATTAATGGCTTGAGGACCCTGTCAAACTGAGATACTTATGACGACCCCTTGAGAGACCTAAAACCAAAACCAATTCAATACAGGTCCTCCAATACACCAATACATCACCTATTCTGGTTCAAAACAGCACATGATCTAATGCCAGTCCTGGACTTGATACTGAATCCTTATCAGTCCTGGAACCAATGCTGGTGATACCGGTCCATGATTATGCTAACTGCCTTGGAACATATCAAAAATCTTTTCTGGTCTTGGAACCGATCATGTACCCATACCGACCCTGGCATTGATCATGAACTCGTGCCGGTCCTTGAACCAATCATAAACTCATACCTGTAACATATCATAAACCCGTATCTGCCCTGGAACCTATCATAAACACATACCGGTGCTAGAACTGATGAAGAACCCATACCTGCCCTGGAGCCTATCATGAACCCATAGTGACCCTGGGTCCGCTCGATTATGAAGCCATACTGTTCCTGGAACTGATACTGCATTCATACCGCACCTGGAACCGATACTGAATCCATACCGATCCTGGAACTGCTCATGAATCTAAATCAGTCCTGGAACTGAAAGTAAATCCACAAAGGACCTGTAACCAATCATGAACCCATACCGGTCCTGGAACCGATCATAAACCCATACTGATCCAGAAATAGCCTCCGATTTCATTTATTTTCAAGAACAGTACCTGGACCCGTTCCGGATTCGGAACGATACTTGATCTGGGCCTTAAACTGATCCAATTCCAGTCCCAGTCAACAAACCATACCCGGTAGAAAATTGTGCAACGTAGGAATAGTGTAAGAATTAGCGCAGGGATTAATGTAAGAAATAGCGTAGGAAATTTAGTAGAATTGTATAGGGATATTATAAAAGAATTTAAGATTTTTGCGTAACAGTTTTACAATTATTTTCCAACAAAAACTCTAAACATTTTGTACAACCAGCAAGCATATCCTTACTTAACAAATCATCCAATAAGAGGCTTGCAGATGCAGCTCAAACTTATAGCGAATTCAAACCAACGACCCACAGCGCCACATTCTCCCATCCAATGCCAAGGTCAACAGTAACCGCAATTAGTATTCCGTACGCCTTTCCATATTGCCTTTCGATAGTCAGCTTTCGTTTAAAGCTTTACCGATAACACACGCCTCTCCGGCACGCCTCGGCCCGACCGGCACGCCAAAGAAAGGAAACAATTAAGTGAAAATTGTTTGGAGATGATTTGCTAACGGTGGGCTTTTCCCACCGTTCCTACCGCCTTGGCGCACAATTAAGGACCGGGGAATGGGAAAAGCGTCCCCCGTTCCTGCGGGGAATCCCCTACCGTGTAACCGTTGGTTTTGCTCGGTGCCGACGAGCTCCATTTGCTAGGATAAATGCTCTTAGCGTAATTTTATGACATCCGGATGGAGGCACTTTTCTGCCCGCAACGAACCCCCGCGTCCCCGGGCGGACGATTCCGTCCAACCTTGATTATGATTCTGGACCGCTTTTGACCGCATATGCTGCAAATGGGTTGTAATTCAATGTGGTTAACCGTTGTGCACTTACTGGCGGCCGGGCCTGGAGGAGTACCATCGTCTTCTACACGTTCGTGGCGTCGTCATCGTGTCGTTTTATCATGTACGGCATGTAATCACGTTTAGTTAGGGCAAAGGTTGGGAAAACAGCAGGCTTGTGGGTAACTAGTTTTTCACCCTGATTTCCAACCCGGTCTCGCACCAGGGTAGCGTTATTCACACGTAACCCGAACATCGTTGTCGGTGGCTATTGGCAAATGCGTTGGAGCGTGTTGGGAGGAAGGACTATACGGAGTAGCCTTCATGTTGCTAGCGAAAAGGGTAAAGGAAGATTTCTATTTTCATCTGTCTTCCTATAATCTCATGCAGCTTGGAGGTTGCTTCCTGCAGTTAAAATGTCGCTTCTATAACGAATCAACCTTTATTGGGAAGTCTTTGAAACGGTGACAGACGGTTTAATCATTTTTGGATCGATTCCAAAGGAATGGGAAAGTGACATGTGAATTTAAATGAATCATTTCTGTAGCACTTTACAGAGAACAGAAAACCACACAAACGAGAATATTTTATGTCACTCCATCCTGTCATGTTGTTATTTGTTATTGAAGGGAGAGATGTTCAGTGTTGTCGTTTCAAATTTAAGTGAAATTTTGCAAAATATCAAATAAAAATCTGAATAACATCCATATTCATGTCACATAATTTGTATAAAAAAAAACTGTAACAAAATACAAATATTGCCTAGTAGTAGTCCTTCCTGATTTTCTATACTACATTACATTTGCTTTTGATTTGGTATGACGACCTACGAGGTTATTTCGAGCTATAAAGAATTTGTTAAATAAAAAGTACCACTTAACAGGATAGTAAGTCCATGGAGTACGCAAGGATTGTCCGGATGGGAATAGACTCCCTCGGATCCGGTGCGTCTATTTAATCTTTAACTTGTCCTATGTGTACAGGCGTCCCCCGAGTTACGACCCCCTCGAGTTACGACGATTCGCAGATACGACGATTTTGATTTTGACAGTGAAAAGTTGTCAGTGAGAAGAAATTGATGTATTTTTTTGAATTTCTGTGCTGAAAACCGTTACAAACACATTTCCAAAGAATCTACAACTAGCCGATCTTTGATATTTATATCACGTAAACGACTTTCGGTGTAAAATTAATACATTATCAAACATTATTTCAAATAAAAATCACGATATCATAGATTTTGCGTCTTCAACTTCGGTTTTAAACTTAACTTTGACAGATATTCGACATACGACTATTTCGACTTACACCTTGCTTTGGGCCATTTTTTCGGTCCCAAATACAGTCGTATCTCGGGGGACACCTGTATTTTGTTTTAATCCTATCACTGATTCTGAAGGGTCCGAAGTCGTCTTAAGGGACTTATTTTTCTTTTTTAATAATTTCCACGCTAGGTCTTGACAGGTTGACAGTTTATAAATAGTGTAGGATAGGTCTTAAGATCTTGCCAAGACCACATAAGGCGTTATGAAGATAGTAGCAAATAAATAAATAAATAAATAAATAAGTAATAAAAAAATAAAAAATAAATGAATAAAAAATCAATAATGAAATAAATAAATAAATAAATACATAAATAAGTAAGTACATAAAACATAAAAACATGAATGAATAAATAAACAATTGAATATATAAATAAACAATTGAATAAATAAATAAACTAATGAAAAAAAATTAAATAAATAATTAATGAAAGTATTGCATGGAAACATAAAATAAAAAATTAATCAATAAATGAATTACAGACTAGAAGCCTGCAAACTCCAACTCTCAGGCGAAAAGCGACTCCCGAAAGCCTGTGTTGTGCCCTGTTTCTTAAACTCCCTAGCCAAACCCTATATGTTGTTTATTTTTAATCAATATGTAAATATGTTTGTTGTTTCAAAACGAAGGTTGAATTTCAAAATCAAGAAGTTTGTTGTGAAAAAATTATATTGATGATCTTTTGAAACCAATATATGCACACTAACAAATTAAGTAACAGTAACATTACAAAAATTACCCCCAAAAAATATTACCATGAATCAACTTGACCCTCACTCTGAGAAGATTAAAGACTCCTGGAATTTACCACCGGGCTACCTCTTAAAGACCTTAAATACGCGCTAATCCAAAGAAAAATCTCCATTCATACCCACTTTAGTTGTGTTCAAGGCGTGCAGGAGCAACATAGCCGCGAACTGATACAGCCTAATAGAACGATTAAGATGAAGCAGATATCACTATACAACAGGCATCTTAACAAAGATCAAGATTACGTTTAATTTTCAAACAACCTCCGTTTCGGGCACGGATTTACACGTTGCGATAAGCGACCGTGATGCATCAGCAAACTACCACCTGTCGGCCATTTGTTGTTTTGGTGGAGTCTTGTCGCTCCGAACCTTCGGTAGAGGAGAGCCCGCTACCTCCGAAAGCATTAAAATATGAATGATGCTCCAAAATAGCTCATTGCGGATCAACAAGTACTTGTCGGCTGGAACTGTAACGTTCGTGCTGGTTGGCTTTTGGGCTGCATCCAGTAAGCCCCGGGGGGTGGAAATGTGTCTATCACGTCGGTAAACATGTTTAACTCACCCATAAAGCTACGACTGAGCACCATTGCTCCCTTCCTACCAGAAACGAAACATCACAAAACCATGAAGAAAACACGAAAAAAGGGATATTAAACTTGTTGAGAAAAAAAACAGCAGTGCCTCACCCTTGAACAGCAAACACCAAATTATCACATCCCTCTTCCACGTGTCTTGCTATCCTACTTCCCTCCATCCCACCGAAGCTCGGTTCACCTTCGACACCTTTCGGCAGCTTGAATGTCCTTTCTCTCTCTCTCTCTGTCTCTCCCTGTGTGTTAAAATTTCCAAAAACCAACCAACCCCGGAAGGTTCTTTGAAGCGTGAAATATTCTCAATCCTGGTCAACGGGTGGGGAGGACGGTTTTCGGGAGCTACTCTGGAATTCCTTTGACATGCTAAGGATGTGTGGGTGTGTGTGGGTGTCAGTGCTTTGCTGATCCTTTGCGTACTGGTGTAGATCATCCGTGAAGCAAGGCAAGGATACAGGCCACATCTTTACGGGCTGAGGCTTTTGAAATATTTTATTTATGCAATCCCGGGCATAGCCCAAGCGCACACCAAAAAAAGGATTTATGATGCCCGGTTCCGGTGGATGATAAGGGGAGCAGGGATATGATACGAAGAGTGAGCTGTTCTGTGTATGTGCGCGCTCAGGTGAATTATACATCCATTTCACTGCGGTGTGAGTACTGGGAAGTACGTGAGTGAAGCTTTCCATGGTACCGATGTACTAACAACGTACAGAGAACTCGTCTCAGCTCCCCTAATGAGGGGTGAGCTTTCGACCGCAAATTTGCAGCGAGTTGCATATAAAATCTTTGTGCAACCGATTCATTAGCGTTTGACGTTCTTTTTCCCCTCATCGCAGAAGCAAGGGAGAAAGTGTCTAATCCGCACACCGTCGTCAGACGACAATGCTTAATAGCAAGGCAAGGGAGTCAGTACACCACAGCTCAAAGATAATTATCATTAAGCACCGTTTTTCACCCATGCCTGTGGGTTCGTTTTAATACACTAGTACGGATCGTCTTCATCTGAACGGGGAACGTGAATTGTGGGATTAATGTGCTCCCTTCCCAATCGTTTCGATCGTTGGCAACTCCTCACGCCACGTGGTGTCTGAATAAGGGATTGTAGCTGAAGCGCGGATTACACACTTCTACTTTTGATTACACTTGAATTCACTTTCATCAGCTTACTTCATTAAACACACACAGACACACACACCAGTTCCCTTGGCGTAAAGGACGTAAACGCACATGTAAAGGAGATGTGCGACACAATAAGCTACACAGATAGAGGGCCGCAGGAAGCATCGGAAACGCGTTTGAGCCGGCTGGTGACGAAAGGAGATAAGCGTTTCCGGTCCTTTCGACGCTCCCTCTACCTCTCTTTCTCTCTCATGTGTGTGTGTGTGTGTCAATTTGTAGCTGATAAACGGTTTACCGGTACACAATAGCATGGAGTATTGCGAGCGGTGGCGCACACGTACGCACGGTGAACTCGCCTCATCCAAGCAGGATGTACGCCGCATATCGCGCAACAATCTCGCGCTTTTTGTGCACAGCGCTGTGCTGATGAGGCAAGCCGAGTGCAGTGTAATTGAAATTTTAAACCACCCTCCCATGTGCTCGTTGCTTGCTGGCTTTCCACTTTTTCCCTCACCCAAACCACACGTCGGGATGCATTGGTAGGATTCTTGCAAACTTTCCCTTTTTCTACTGGTTTCGCTTGAGCACCCATTGTAGAGACACTTCGTCAGAATCCAGTTGTAGAGTTCTCGAACAGAGAGGTGTTTGTTTCCTGGGAGGGAAGAGAAGAAGGCAACCATCCACTTCCGTTCGAAGCAGAGATACGCCGTACAGTGTATCAGCAAGGGAGGAGCTTTCTTCCGGTTCGTCCTGTTCGTTTTTTTTTGCTGCATGTCTGCAGTTTTTTTCCCCGGTTGCAGAGGGTGTCACTGAATGCGTGTCCTGATTGCTGGCAGCTATACCCGTGGTATCAGCACAAAACGATAATCGCATCCTGCTTCACAGTTCGTTGGCTGGGTTGCGTTGTCGGCGTTGTCGGTGCGCCCGGGTCAAAGGACGCTGTAAAGGTTTTGGGTTTATCGGGCCCCATCGGCAAAGGGCAGAGACCATCAACACACGGCCAACCACCTAGCCATTATTAGCAGTGCAGTCGTATTTTGGGGGAGGGGAAAAAAGGAAGGATGATGACACTCGGGTCGGAGTGCCACTGCACGGGATCGATTTTGCAAAGGGGTCGTGATTTGTTTTGCTGGAGCGTTGCAGATGCAAAACACGGCAGCGGGAGAGGGGAATCCAAGAGCATATGCGAGAAGATGGGAAGGAAAGGGCGTAATCGGAAGGTTAAATATAAACTGCCGGGAGTGGGGGGGGGGGGGGGGTTATTTTGAAATAGAAATATCCCATCAGGTGCTTCAACTGAGAGTTGGAAATTGAAGTAGTACTTCTCGCAATTACATCTATTGTTGATCCGTGAATAACCGATCTATAAACGATCGGTGAAAACTGGTTAACAGGAACTCATTAGTGAAACGACTAAACTACTTTTTCGGAAACGCACAGCACTACTTCTATTAATTAAATAAATTAAATATTCCTACTGCAACACTTTATTTAACATCCACTTAAATCCACCACCAGAATGAGAATGAGTCCACGAAAAATGTTCGCGTCTTCCTCAACCGCCATCGCTCCGCCGAACCTCCGATCCACGAACCCCGCACAGTAGCCGTCG
>KB666732.1:1230937-1245117 GCA_000349065.1 Anopheles quadriannulatus | reverse complement strand
TCGATATCTACATCTAAACGAAGCTTATCTGATCGATATTTTCTTATCGTAGCGGCCGAGGTCGCTACATTAGTTTGTTCAATAGCCTCGGCCACAACTTCAACCTGTCTGAGGGTGTGTGTGTGGTTGTATCTTAATTTTAATTTATTGATCAGACGAGCACACCCGCGATAAGGTGTAACCAGTAGTGAAATAATGAGAAAATATCGTGCTCCTGTTAATAACTTTTTTTGAATAATGGTATGATATGATTATGTGTGCTGGTGTGAATAAAGCAGTAAAATGCAATTAGTTTTAACATTCAAACATCAATGATGTATTTACATTATTTATTTAAGTATTTAGGGTAAGTGCACCAATTATGGACGAGTTTGCACAGCGTTTGGACTAAACCAAGAATTGTGAAGAAACTGCTGAATAAAAATTCCTAAATAAGGGTGAAGTAGATAGACATATATTTTAGCTACATTTTTGCTTTAGCATTTTGTAAATTGGACACTTTTTACAAAAGTTAAAGGCGTTTGCCAAAATCTCTTCCAATGCACCAATTGTTGTGCTATGTGTTCGAAATGCTGTGCTAGCTGTGTACCAATTGTTGTGCTAGGATGTGTTTGATCTAACAAAATTGATTTTTAACATGAAGGTGAATGTTTTTTTAAAGGAGTTTACAATTATAAAATGTGATAACTAGATGTTGACAATCATTAAAATTTAATATTAAAAAATAAGGTTTAGAATGTGAAGTTTGTACGATTATCCATGCAAAATGACACAACTGGTTTGGGGATAGCACAACAATTGAAACATGACAGTATTTCTTGCCAAAATTATAGTGCTATTTTTCGACTCGATACATACATTATTTAACATTTTTTGACGATCAAAAACTGTGCTGTTTCAGTGTTAATGAATCATAATCGAATTTTAAGATCATTTGTGATAGGTTCTGTGCTCTAGTTTGCGTATAAATTGAAATTGAATGTTGGGCTGTTTTTTCGCTCATCGATAAACAGTGGTTGATTTTTGGACAGTGATCATAATGATTGTGATTATTTGATAAAATGACCTTGAAAAATTGTGAAACTTGTAAGAAAATAAGGAAATACGATAAATTATTCGAATAAAATGATACGAATACATTGATCTGGCGCAAATAACCAAATTCTTTTCCTAATTTTAATGTTTTTGTCGATAGCACAACAATTGGTGCTAGCACAACGATTGGTACACCTCCCTTAATTCGTTTATACTGTGTTTAATTACATATTTATTTCCGTATTTGCTTACTCACCTAATTATTTACCTTTTTTATTAGCCTTAATTAGGTATTGGTTGATTGATTCTCTAACTAATTTTCCTATTTTAACACATTTTGTTATTTTCTTCCTTTTTATTACTTACTGACTTAAATAATTATTCACTTACTTACTTTCTCATATACTTACTGGTCTTTTTACTTGTGAAGCGTTCCGCTCACGCTATAGAGCGCAACGCTAGGATAAGACAAAGCGGCGCGTTAGTGATCGCGCGGAGGACAACGTAAGGATCGACGAAAGATTGTCAAAGATAGAGCAATTGAGAAGAAGTAGAAGAAGGGGGGGGTCGTCCGGTCATTCCTCCTCGGGAGAGAGGTCAAGTGGTGGCAAACTTGGATACGAAGGATTATTAACTCGGTGGACGGGAAGCTAGAAGGTGCAATAAATTGGCGATTAACACGGTGTAACAAAAAACAACTAGTTTCTTTTATTAATGCATAGTGTAGTTTAGTTCACTTGCCTACTTACCCAATTACTTGCTTAATTTCGTTCTTTCTTACTTATTTATTCTCTTATCTTCTTGCTTACATACTTACTAACCTTTATACTTATTCTATTAATTACTTACTTATCTACTGTCATCTATGTTTTCAATTGAACTGTTTTTCAATTTTGATTTTCTTATTCATATGCTTACTTACTTACTTACTTAAGTACAAGGTGTCCCAGAGATTGTTGATATGCTTACCGTAATTTTTTGAGTTTTTCTCACAGTATATTGACCGTTTCCCGCACAATTTTAATCGTTCCCACATAACGAAAAAATGTGGTTGAGAAGCAATCAGAAAACAATTGAAAACATTAAATCCACCGGTACAACCACCTTGCGGTCTTGGCCTGCCTCAGGAATGTCCGAAACCGCTCAAGATTTTGCACATTCGAGCAGCCAATCCGTTTTTCCGCCCATAATGGTAGACGCTTCAACGGTATCTTGCCACCTCAATGTCAACGTCTTTTAAACATCCTAATTGTATCATTTTCTAGTTGGATAAGTCTCTCAATCCATTAACGATGCACTGTCACTGTCGCCTGAACGTTTATTTACCACCTACAGTATTATTTTTCATACATTCGATAACTCCTTAACTGTTACCAATTTTCGATGCACTTTTTTGTTCCACCCGTATGGGTAACAAACCGATTTATCACGCAGATATAAGCATGTAGTATTACTGATAAACGCCTCTGCGCTACGGTCACGTTTCGGTGAATGATGTCGATGAGTTCCAACGTTGCTTCCATAACAGCTTACTTACCATTGCTAAGCTCTATTAAGTGTGTTGTAAACCCACCATTAAACGTCGTCTTACAACTAAATCAGGCGCTTTAGCTTGTTAAATAATAGCAACAACTGCGAGGATTATGTAATTTCGGGTTTCCGGCATTTCAGTAGTGTACAAAACAATACCCATAAACAAAAGCAATGTGATTTCAAAGTTCCTGGGAGTTCACAAGCAGTGACTAGTTTTATTGAGCTGTACAACTATTTTAACAAGTATCTAACAGTATCCTATAAATCCGTTGCTTACATTGCACTACATAAATAACCGAAGTACTCCTACGACGCGACGTCAGTGCTGCCGCTTCGGAATCCCAATCCCCTTCAAATCCCAGCCTGGAGATGGGAGTGAGAGGGGAACGTTCGAGGATGCTTCAAATAATTTATTACACTAGATCAATGCGAGCTGAGAAGCGACCGATAAGCGGATTGGCTTATGGCGGTAAATATCACCGTGTGCTGTAGCTAGAATAAATTACGTTTATGTGTGTGCTTGTTTGTTTGTGCTGAAATTCGACTGTTTGCGAGTGCGTTGTTGTTCAGCTCACAGACTTCCCTGCAGCAGATGACCCACTGCTGGTGTGTAGTTGTCGCATTTGGGGAAGTCGGCAGGTGCCTTTACCATCTCCGACGTTTCGCCGACCTGCAGCACCAGCGCCATACCGACGGCCGTGTGCCACTCGTAATGGCAGTGCATCAGCCAGAAGCCAGGGTTGTCCGCACGGAAGCGGACACGTGCGTAGCCGCGGCTCGGAATCGATACGGTGTCCTTGCGCGGTGGAAGCGCCACGGTGTTGCGCGACAGTAACCGCTGCCGGGCTATGTTTTGCGCGATTTCGAGCGTAATCGGTACCCGACGATCTTGGCTCATCTCCATCACGAACATCTGGTAGCCGTGCAGGTGGAACGGATGGTTGAGATCGTTCACCGAGGGCGTTAGATCGAGAATGTACAGTTCTACGATATCGCCGAGGTTGATCTTTACCCGATGGGTGCAGGTGCAGAGCTGTCGATCGGAGCAGGAGTTGGGCCGGTTGTTCTCATCGCAGAATGTGTCGTCGCGGATTTTCTCCGGCTGGGTGAGCAGTGAGAATGGTGGGTAGGCCAGGCTGATGTTGTTGATCGCTCCTTGCATCATTAGCGAACCGTAGATATCTGAAGGAAAGAGGCGCGGAATTTAATATGATTTGATTGATCAAAAGGCAATTTTCTCAAAGGAAGCCGTCCCACTTACTCATATAGTGCTCATATCGATTCGACTCAAACATGCTCTCGAAGCTAACAGGGTAGTTGTAGAAGCCAAAGGTTAGCTGATGATCTGGCACTCCGTTGATCACGTCTTCGTCCGTGTCGTACGCTTGAAAGTCGGTGATACAGTAGTCACCAAACTCCGGTCGTCCACAGGTGGCATTCGGATGGTTCGCCGTGGCAACATTTCGGAACGGTTCCTCGTACGTAGGGGGAGCACGAGTTGGGAAGGCATCGTTTATAAACGGCCCAGTGGTGTATCTTAGTACAGCAAACTGCTCCAACTGCAAGTCCGCGCAAGGTCCAAGGGAACGCAAACGCACCCAATAAGTGTCTGTAAAATAAAGAATATAATTCCTCGTTTAGGTAACGTCGCTATAGCCCCAGAAAGCCCTTGAACATGATCTTACCTTTAACACCGTTTGCATCCAGCACGAAATCGTACCGCTCGCCAGACGTCGACACGAGCGTGTCAACTTTGCGTGGCTGCAGATGGAATGAATCACTCGCAATCACCTCCATCATGTGATCTTCAATCTGCAGCTGCAGCGGACACACGTGGCTTGCCGCATTGATAAACCGGAACCGGAACCGTGCCCCTCGCCGTACCGTATACACCTCCAACGGCGTTTGGGTAGTTTCATTCTTCTTCGGATCGTGGTACGTCCCCTTTCCATTGATCAGCAGATTGATCGGCATAATTCCACCGGCGGAGGGCAAACCGGGCATAAACATCTCCCCATCGATGTGCATCCAATCTGAGCCGAGAATTACGTGTGCCGGTGTATCGTAGTGGTAGAGATCACCGTTCGGATCCACTCTCTTGGGCTCTCGCACGATCAACGCTCCATAATGCCCGTTCACCTTGTGGTGGCCCGAGTGGGAATGGTAAAACTGTGTGCCCGGTTCCGTGGCTAGGAAGGCGTAGCGAAACGTATTGCCAAATCCGATCGGACACTGGGTAATGAACGGGACGCCGTCCATGTAGGGAGTCGCTCGCTGATGCAGCCCGTGCCAGTGAATGGCGGCCGATGTGCCCGCCATCGCATTCGATATGTCGACCACGATCAGATCGTGCCGGCAGACGCTAATCGTTGGGCCGGGAATTTTGCGATTCAGGCTCATGACGCCCCGTTCCACACCGTCCGCCGTTATGCAGGCCGGATGGTAGCAGTCCGTATGGTTGCCTTTCGCACAGTCCCGGCAGGCACTGTGAGGGAAGGGATGAGGAAAGAACACATTAGATTATACGATTGTGTGAGCTCATCTAACAACTAATGTAAGAGTGATCCTCTTGAGGATAAGGGAGCTGAAGTGGATGCAGTATTAAACTGGTTCCGAACACAAATGCTTGATAATCACTGGTTTATCTCAACGCGGGTAGATCGCAATTTAATCTAGCTCCGGCACATGCTGCTGACAAAGACACTTCGCACGAACGCTTTGTTTGTTGGAATGTGTGGCACATCAAGTGGTACACTTCAGGTGGATTAATTAGGCATTTGCAACGTATTTGACGTATTCCTATTTCTAGCTCGTTGGTCATCAGTAAAGTTTGCTAAGCCGTCAACATATAACAGTGCGTATAGAACCTACCGGAAGCAAGTACTCCTTCATAGGATTATATGTCACTAATCTACTAATGAAATCTTTACACACTTTTCATCCTCCACGAGGTATTGCACCAGTTGTGTGTTATCTGAAGTGCGTAATGCAGTGTTTATGTTTTGGGAATAGTAAAACTGATTGATTTACAGCTACACTGCGCACGGTAAACATCTCACAAGTGCTTCAGTTTGAGCGGTATATGAAGCCCCGTTCGGATTAGTCATCGATGCCTACTTTAGTTACAATTTCCCAACGCACGCAACACACTACTTGCGTCACATTGGCATTGAACTTCATCAAGCGTAGGCAAACGTAGACGAGTAAGCTTAAACTGTCTGGGTACAATTGCACCTATCACTAAGTACACTGACACTGACGCCTACTAGATGAACGCCACTAACACGTGTGTGCGCAAAGCTATCGGCTGTGGGGGGCTATGCAAAATCGCTGCACGCATTCGTCGCATCTCAATCTCAAAATACACTTACGGTCCCATCACGTGGTAGTGTTCCATCGTCCAGGAAAAGTGGCATATCCGTGGCTGGGTATTGTCGCACTCGCGCAAACACTGCTCGCCCGGAAAGGTGCTCACATCGAGCGTCCCGTTCGATTGCTCGAGTAACGTGTTAAGCCAGCTTTGAGCGTTGGCACGCGTCGCGTACGCGACCACTAGCACACCGAGCAGTACCAGCACGTGTGATCGTAACACGATCATCTTTGTTTTGTATGTGGTCTCTAGATGGTTGCCCAGTTGTTGGGAGAAATTGGGCCAACTTTAAACTCGTAACCTTTTTTTGTTTGGTTTGCGTGTAAACTTGCTATCGCGCACTAGACACTAAACTGCTCCAGTCAACCACTACTGCAACACTGTGATCGTTCGCTGGCGGGTGAAATTATTTATAAGATGGAATGTCTGGCCTGGCCACGGCTCTTACCCCCGGTACGGCGGTCGGTTTCGAGTGGGGTGAGCCGGTAAGCCGTGGGCTTTACTTACAGCTTTAGTGCTTTCGAGATAAGGTTTTTTGTGACGTCGGGATCTGTACCCGTCACCGTGCCAACCTCCCCGCATGTCGTATTGGTGAGCTTTACTCTTCTTTTAGGCAGGGAAACCCCACACAGGCACGATTCTAGTAAGAGAGACCCCCTAGCTAGGGGCTGGACATTGCCAGGAATAGGTTGTGGATGTTTCGCAATACTTTTCGGATGATGCTTGCCAATTCAGTGAATTGGCTTCAAAGCTTCCGGGGTTTTAAGCACAAATCGGACAACACTTGAATGATTGAATGTAGCTTTATCGGGGATTTTGAGGAAGCTGTGCAACAGTTCCTGTTTACTTTACGAAGTGAGAGATACTGGCGGAGGTATTTATAGAAAAAGTGGTCCATTTAATGCAAACGGATTATGGATGATGTGAACACAAGGAAGCATTTTTAAGCTAAAACTATGTACTATGGCCTTGCTGTTAAATTTGAATTTATAATCGTATTCTTCTGAGAATTGGAATTAAAATGCAATACATTCCTTTTGTGTTATATGTAAGAATGCTACCTAAAATAATGCTAACTTGTACTCCGAATTGGTTAAATCTTGCTTTTATCCCCAAAGATGCTTAGTACGATAGCACTTAGTGTCGGTGGAGTCGATGGAATTCATCTCTGCCATCGGTAATCCCTCTTCCTCCGGGAACGATATAAACCCCCAAGCGTTAGTAACAATCTACGCCCGGTATTCTTGGTCGAGATCGATTCGTGGAATGCCACATACCACGGCTTAAGAGATGCAGCCCGAATGCAGTGCAATAATGCACTATCATAATGCCAGTTACATCCAGACACACCCAACCAGTTTCCCAACGCAAACGAAAACAACCGTTGGTTCCCTGTGATCAGGTGCTAAGTAGATGCACGCACCAGCTGGATGCAGCTACAGGAACAGATGACGAGCTGTGTTTGTGCTCTGCTGCTTACGGCATCCAGAAGTTGGGGGGTTGCTTTTGTCGGGCTGTGGGTTTGCACAGGCAAACGGCGTCGTGGACACCATTCTGCCGTGACGTTGGTAAGGGGCATTTTGAGCGCTGTTTGTGTTTCCAGCGAAGTTGGCTTTATCGTGCATAGCGGGAATACGTTGCACGTTTATGGTTTTACACGATTAGATGCATCTGGGTAGTATTCCGTTAGCTATTAAGCGGTTGTGTGTGTGTGTGTGTGTGTGTGTGTGTGTGTGTGTGTGTGTGTGTGTGTGTGTGTGAATGTGGGAAAGTTGGTCTTTAGTTGCGAATTAATTTTGGGATTGTTCTTATTATGCAGAGGTTTGCTGTATGGATTTTAGTCTTCTC
This sequence comes from Anopheles quadriannulatus, assembly GCA_000349065.1. Classification (NCBI taxonomy): domain Eukaryota; kingdom Metazoa; phylum Arthropoda; class Insecta; order Diptera; family Culicidae; genus Anopheles; species Anopheles quadriannulatus. Next base: position 1,237,331 of record KB666732.1, on the reverse strand, counting down.
GGAAGTAAAATAAGAGTCTTTAAGCCTATTGTTAATAGAAGATTTCTTAAGATATGTTCCTAACGCCACAGTGGGCTTTAGATTAATATAAAATACATCGAACTTTATCAGCTACTGGGATTTGAATGAAGTATATGCTCTAAAACTTATGGTCTTGTAATTGATGACAATTTCTCAATCCTAATAATCAGTTTTTCGTCCGAGCACCAAATTAGTTCAAGAAACAAAATACGTTCGTTTCTGTATTATTAGACCAGGAGTCGAGAGCAGCCCTCGAGAGCATTACAGACGTATTCTATTCTTGCAGTCAAATCATCTCGAAATTGAATGAATGATAGTTTTGAGTTTGATAGTACAGTCATCAACTCGTATGACTTAACAACATGCCCATCATCGGAGCAAGCCTCGTATGGACCATTCCCTTGCAGCAAGGACTGACTATTCGGCTGCGTGGTACTGAATAAAGTCTCTAAAATCTGTACAGGCCGTCATGCCCGCGTAGGACGTTAAGCCAAATAGAAGATATTTTTGCGTTGATTTGTATGGAAAAAGTTAACTTTTTGGCTCATTTTCGCGACCTAAAACGAAATTATTTGAAAAATCTGATTTTTTGCCCACTGAAATTAAAAAAAAAACATGTCTCAATACAACAAATTTGTAGAAATTTTTCTATTTGGGAGACTCCTGCACCATGGGACCTGCGCAACTATTTATCAGTCTTTGTGTATCTAAAACTGTATATAACTATATAGTCAGTCAAGATGGATAACATTATTGTATGCGTTCAAAATCTTCAAATGATCTTGAAGATGCAAATGAAGATCCTTAAAAAGAAAAAAAATAAAGCGAATAGAATGCAACAAGACCCGAGTGCCTGGGCATCACACAGATCGACAACCATAACACCATTTCTGCATGATTGTCGCGGCGGCATTGTAAATCGCACGTTTATTGCGAAATGTTACAGCCCCATGCAATCTAGGCCTTATGCAAACAGAAGGTCCATGGCGTTGAGTGTTATGTGTTGATCGTGGTGTAAAGGTCTTTATCATCTGTTTCGTGGTCGTCCAATGATATCCAATGATTCTGCTGGGGTTGTTCAAGGTAGCAGTCGGTGTAAAACAGCTAACGTTTAGTTATTTTAAAGGAGGTTAATGTCTGTACGGAATTCTTTAGTTGGATTTAAACTACCAATCATTGAAAATAATGGTTTTTTATTTAACTTGACGCACAATTTATGAAATCATCGTATCTAAATGACACTAAACTTCTAACGGAACCGATTTGTTTATCAACTGAAATGAACCAACTAGAGCAAACATACTAACGATAATGATAGCTATAATAACAACCATAACAAGTGCATAGTTAAGCGTTTAACAACCGGAACTAAGCTCGAAGCTGTCTCCCCGGGATGTGGTTCCCCGGCATCACTGAGGGCAAAGAAACTGAGCCCTGATGAAGCGATCGCATTTCGATTACTTAAGTGGAAAAAGTCGTACCGCTGATCGTTTTACATCTACAATGAGGCTAAAGTACAAAACGATAACACAAGATTAATCGAAGTGTAGACTGAGGGAATTCTAGGGACGAACACTTGCCAAAGCTACCGTTAGTTAACCGCTAAAATACAGTAGAAATGTATCAAAATACTACCAGAAATACGCTCTTGGAAGAATATTTCGCTGATGAGTGAGGGCAAAAAATTACGTAAAAAACGTCGAAATAATTCATATTTTTTTTACTTTTACAACGAAATGGAGTAGCTCTAAAACACGGCTTTACGATCATACACCTTAATGGACAGGTATCGCTCGAAATGATAAGGAGGGCAGCTATTTATATCGGTACTATTTTTATTCACATAGCTTTAAAACAAACCTACAACTTAACGACATTCTATATTTATAGCTTACTTAATAATACATTCAATTTGGAGCAGCTTAAAGAGCAATACCACCAGCGTCTGCTTTGCATGTCAGATACTATTTTAAAACACACACACACCACAACGTCCGGTCCAATACCGGACACGGGCACAGCATAATCTACTTCCGGTCGCATGACTTTGCTAGATTGCTATTTACATTCAAACTGCTCGGTGAAGCGCAAGAACTGCCCGGAACCTGGAATAGCAGCGCGGGGAGGTTGGGAGACTTGTAGCTAGTAAGTTTAGAGCGACACGCATGCCACGGCGGATTCATGTGAAGCGAGCCCAACAGGCTCTCTCGTTCAAAAGGTAAAAAAAAAGAACGTCGACAACAACTATTTACAACACCCTAGGTCTGCGTGTAGATGTCCGGTTTGTAGCTGCCACACCGTGGAAAGTCCTTCGGGGCCTGTTTCATCTCGTCCAGCTCGCCCACCTGCAGCACAAAGCTCATGCCGATGCCGAGATGCCACTCGAAGTGACAGTGTACCAGCCAAAATCCTGCCGGGGTGATTGCAGAGTGCGAGCAAATGGGCAAAAAGGAACAACAAAAAATGGACGTAAAATTAAAATGTGCATCCTGCCTCCATTGGTTCCATCGGTACTTCCCCGTACCACCTACCTGGATTGTCCGCCCGGAAGCGTATGCGGGTGTAGCCGCGCGACGGCACCGACACAGTGTCCTTGTACGGTGGGTTATGGTCGCTGGGCATGGTGCGCGAGTACCGGCGGGCCCGCTCGACAAAGTCCACCTTTTCGCTTTGCGTCCCGAACTGGGGCAGCTGGCCCATCCCCGTCACGATGAACCGATGGCCGTGCAGATGGAACGGATGGTACAGGTCGCGTACCACTGCGGGTGGGGTGGCGTATCGGAACAAAAAAAAAGTCAATCGATTAGAAATAAAACAAAACTGAAGTGGCACGCGCGTTCGACCGCGCTCGCGTTACCTTCCGCGTCGTCGATCAGCGACATCTCGACCACGTCATTGAGGGCCACCTTCAGCCGGTGCAGGCAGAAGCAGGCGTGGTGCGGTTTGCACCGGGCCGGCCGGTGCGTGTTGTTGCAGAACATCCCGTCGCCGCCAATCAGTTCCGGTTGCGTGAGCAGCGGAAAGTCCGGGAACACCATGCTGATGTTGTTCGTGACGCCGATGTTGTTGAGCGTAAGTACCACGGCTGGGTGTAGAAAAATGGACACACCAACGTCACATCACATTATTCCTGAGTGTGTGTGTGTGTGTGCAAGGGGAAGGGAAGGGTCACTTACTCATGTACCGGACGTAACCTTGGTCGGAGAACAGTACCGCCGGGTCGGCAGTGAACGTATTGAACAGGATGCGGAACGTTTTGTTCGGTGCGGCATCGATCAGGTCGTCGTCCCGGTGGACCTCGTGCGATTCCAGATCGGCCACACACAGATCGTCATCGCCCGGTACGTAGCACGTGGCGTTCGGGTTGTTGAGAACCTTTTGGAGGGGGGGGGGGGGGAGAACAGGAACAGTCACGATTACATCACGGTTTGTTCGATGGTGCGACGCGGCGAAGCGAGAAGTGGATTCGTTATTAATAATGACGGCGTGTTGTGACTGTTTTTGTTTTGTTCTACTTGTCCTTTTTAGCGTGGAAAGAGGTACAGAGTCTTTCGTTGGAGTTTGTTATTAGAACGGTGTCTAAAGTAAGACCTTTCAAGAGTGTGTAAGTATAGATCGCCACTCGAAACCGAGAGTGGCTTCGAGTGGCCGTCCGCGGGGAACTTTTGCTGACGAATATGGTTCTTTCGTACCGGGAGCGCTTACTTTCTATTTCGATGAGGCAATTATGCTACTGGTTGTGTAAAAAGGGTACTCAAAATGTAGCGCTGTACGGAATGGAGAGGGTTTAAAGACGCACAGCACGTTTGTGCTGCACTCATTTGTAAGTACAATCATCGCAGTTTTACACCAGATAATATAGTTATCATTGTTTTGAACGCTTTATCTATTGTTTTTAATAATTGTCTATTTCACTTACATTTCAAGTTGTTTACTTTATACGTGATAGAAGATAAAAGAATTAGGGATTAAACACAATTTTACTCTTAATGCGATTAAATTGACAATAGTTAATACATGGGATAGTTTCAGGCTGAGCGCTTCTTGAGCTCCATACGCATCATGTATCCTAGTAACCAATCTAGTACGATGCTGTAGGATATCTTTAGTACTTTAGTACTACTGAGTAATAGAACATCATTTGGCTGGGGTAGACTTTATCAAGTATTTAAATGTTTACTAGTCAATGGATAAAGGCTCCAATTTCTTCACTTCAACTATTACTATAGGATAAAAATATGTAAAAAATCAAAATTATATCGAAATACTAAACATATGCCATAACCTTCAGTTGTTTTAACATACGTAGGCATTTCCCTTTGATTGCTTCGCTGCAATCCTATAGATATGCAATGTGGTTAATCAATCATTATTATTTTCTAACTCTTTTGCGAAAACGATTCTTGATAGTAACTGTTAGCAGCCAGCATTTGAAAACAGAAGATAAAAAATAGAAGAAAGGAGATACAAAAAAAGCCTCCATGAGCACCTCTTCGTGCGCCCTAATGCGGCCATTTTAATCATGACCTAAAGCAAATATAAACACATTTTAATGCCCTAAGGTAAATGTTTATCATGTCATTTTGTTAGATTGTCCACATCTCACCAACCTGACCAATGACCTTGATAAAAGAATGTTGCATAAAATGGCAACACATCTACTAGGAAACACCAATTCCTGTTACTAGCGCCTAAAGGTATGCAATATGCCGTTATGAAATTAAACAAGCAAATTGTGTCAAGCATTGTTGAAGTATTGCCGGTATTTCTTTGAAAAAACTGTTTTATTACAGAAAACGTTAAAGTAAAACTCACAAAATAGTTTATACTTACATCTACCAATGCAAAGGGGCCATAAAGAACAGTTGCTTAGATTGTATTGTACTAAGCTTTTGCAATTGGTTACAATACTATGCTAAGATAATACAATTAGTTAGATAGATTAGTAGTACTGTCTGTGGGATCAGTTCCAATCCCATCTTCAAATTGATAATAGTATCCACTGCCACTGAGCACAACGTTTTTAGAACCTTTCTTAAACTTAGAATTCTAGCTCCATGAAGAATTTAAGTCCACTGAAAATAATTAATATATTCTCTCTTTTCGTACAGCGACGAGCTACACCGCAAATAAAGCGCCAATTTCTCATCACACACCTACGCCCTACGGCTACAGGCGGATGTATTTCGTTATTCTAATAAATGAAGCTATTTACCGATCGCTTAGCAGCCGGATGGGCGGCCCAAAAGCGGCAACAAAATATACCAACAAAAACCCCGAAGATGGTTCTTGGACCAGCGTTTGGGCTGGGCGATAAGTGGGCGATAATGATTAAACGATGAGACTGGGCTGGGAGGGGGCAGCAAAATGAATGAAAAAAGAAAAGCCACTGGTCAGCTACAAACACATAATGAGGCTCGTTTGTTTCCGTTAGCACCTGAAGAAAGAAACTCATTTGCCACGGGGCGTATATTAACCGCCTCGATCAGTTCCTACGCTCACCGTTCGTTGAATAGTTTGTTAGTGTCTGTGTGTGTGTGTTGTTACTTGCTTTTTTTCTCTTCTTTTTCTAACGTACAATCTAGACAGTAATGTAAGGTGCACCAACGCGCGCACCAACAGACACGTTGACACGATCCACGTGGGAATTCGCTCGAAGCGAATGCACGGATGGCACGTGGGTGACGATTAAACGTTTACTTACCGTGCCCGATGGGAACCGGTCGTCCCAGCTGGGAGGCGTACGGTTCGGGTAGGCTAGAACCTCTTCCGGTACGTGGGGCGCTTCGTCCTCGTACGAAAGGACGGCAAACTCTTCCCTTCGCTCGATGTTACAGAAGCCAATGGCACGGACCCGCACCCAGTAGGTACCTGTTGGAATGGGTACAGTTCGGGAGGGTTTGGGAATTAGTTGAACATCAGTGGCAAGCGAGCGTTGCAGGGGCAAAGGATTTGGGCACTGTACCTGGTTTCTGATTTGCCGACAGCACAAAGTCGTACCGTTCGCCCGAGGTGGAGATGAGCGTGTCGACCAACGTGGGCTGCACGGCGCCTCCATCGGTTGCGATGAGCTGCATTCGATGCTTTTCAATCTATCGGGCAGTGATTGGGATTTGGGGTGGAGGAAACAATTGAACCTGATTAGATGATGTATTTCAAATGGAAACGGGATTTAAATAAAATAGAGAGTCTATCTTTACATTTGCTTTACCTATACACAAATAAGCTTTACCTTCTAAATCAAGCTATTTTTAGTCATGAGGTATGCTTTTTGTGTTTGTAGTAGTGATGGGAAAAATGAAGTTTTTGTCGGAATCGATTCCGGGTAGCTCCGCAGTTTTCTGGAATCGATTCCGGATAGTAGGTCCGGAAT
>KB666732.1:1200089-1223907 GCA_000349065.1 Anopheles quadriannulatus | reverse complement strand
CGGTTTTCTGCAGTTCGGGGCCCTCGACAAAATATAGTGAGTGAAGCGATGGGATCGATACGAAGTCGAACATCCACAATGACGGGGCCCCCTAGATCGCCGGGGCCCATGGCGGCCGCCCAGTCCGCCCACCGTTTAACGCGCCACTGGTCTTAATAGTTTTATGCAATTTCAAAAGCTTCTCCCACAGATTATGTGGAATTTCTGTTAATGCTTTTGTTTTTACTTTCATCCCTTTTTCATCGACACCAGTCAACTGATACGATAAGTACTTTTTCTTAGAATTTCGTGCGGTAATTACGTTTAAGCTTATAAAAAGACTATCAATCATCAACAATTTTTCTAAGAACAGAGCAAAATAAAAGGTTGTAAATATCTTTTACTTATAAGGGACGGCTTCGCCCGTATCGTTTAAAAAGTTTTAAATGTATCATCATTATTATAGTTATCTGAAGTATTGAAAAAAAAACTCCTTATCTTCTGATATAACCAACATAAATATTTGGTGCATGTGAAATAGACATTGAAAGAGTCGATCTCGTGATACAGTCGTTGTCAACTCGTACGGCTTGACAACATGCCCGTCGTATGTTCAAGCCCCGAATAGACCGTGCACCCATGCGTAGGATTGACCATCCTGCTATGGTAATCAATAAGCCAGGCAGACCTTGACCGACAACAGTTGGTTGTGCCAAAGAAGAAGAAGAAGAAATAGAAACTAAAGAAAGAAAATTAAAGATTTGGAACAAATATTTTCCCCTCTAAGGTAGCAATTAACTATACTGCTTGTCTTTGATATAATTCGCTGATGCGAATTAAAAAAAATTACTAAAATTTAAATTAGAATAACTTTGTGTCCTAAGAAATATGTTATGAAGAACAACAAGAACAACAAGAAATCAACAAGAAGAACATCAACAAGAACAAAAGAATCAACAAGAAAAAAGCAAAAATTAAAATTAAAATTAAAAGATAGAAACTAACAGATCATAAATATGTTTGTACGTCACCCCTATACAAGCCTATAAATGCAGAGAACCAGTGAGAGTTAATCTTTACTTAATCAGTAACTAGCTCATAAAGCTAGAAAAGAAAATTAATCGTAACTAATAAGTTTTGCACAATCAATTTTACCGCTTCTGGGTTTAAAAGATTGCCATAACAATCAGTTGTTTTAAACTAGTTTTTTTATCTAATCTTTCGTTGTTTGCTATTTACTTTTACGATGAGTTACTTTTAACTGTTTCTACAGGTATTCCCCGATGTACGCGATTTCGCTATACGCTTCTTTCTAAATTTGACAGTTCTTCGAGCAAATTGTACTGATTTGACAATTCAAAGGTCAAATGCAAAATAAACTTCCCTATTGTCAAATTTTTAAATCCATTTTAAATTGTACAAAATTGTAATCTTCAGTTGAAATCAGATTTAAGAACTAATTTAGTGGCTAAAAACCTGCCATTTCAAGCAAAATTATACCAAAATTAGCTATAATTTGACTGAACAACTCGAAATTCGACTTGCGCTAATATTCGAGATACGCTATTGCCTCTGGTCCGCATTAATAGCGTATTTCGGGGTATACCTGTAGTTATCTTTACCTTGTAGATTCATATCATTGTGCTAATATATGACTTATAACTAATTACTCTTTACTATTATTAGTTACTGTTGCTAATTAAAGATAATTAATTATATTAGCTAGTTACATTAAATGATACACTCTACTTGATTCCACTAACACCTCCAGCTATTGCTGCTTTAATTGTAACTTTTTATATTAAATTACCTTCCCCAATTGACAACAATCATTCTACTTACTTGTAGTTGAAAGGGACAAAATTGACTGCCACTGCTCACTAGGCGAAACCGGTACCGGTAGCCCTTCTTCACCCGGTACACTGTCAACGGTGCCTGCGTCTGTAGTTCGTGTTCCTCTTCCTGCACGGGTAGCCAAAGAAAGTGTTGCGATCACAAACAAAAACAAACAAAAAACTGTCCACTTACATCAAAATGACGCCCGCGTCCATTGATCAGTATCGAGTCCATGCGCACCGTGCTGCTCTGCAGTCCCGGCACAAACTTCTCCACCAGATCCAGCGTCCAGTCCGAGATGATGATGTGATGCTCGGTCAGATCGTAATCGTATAGATGGCGATTGATGTCCGTGGGCGATCGTATCACAAACAGCCCATAGTGCCCGTTCGCCTTCTGATGGCCCGAGTGGGAGTGGTACAGCTGAGTGCCCGGTTCGGACGCGTTGAACGCGTACCGGAAGGCGGCCCCGTTCGGGATCGGACACTGCGTAATCATTGGCACGCCGTCCATCCACGGTGTATCGTACTGGTGGGCACCGTGCCAGTGAATGGTCGACTCCAGCCCCTCCATGTGGTTCACCAGGTCCACCACGATCAAATCGTGCCGGCAGACTTGGATCGTTGGGCCCGGGATGCGCCGGTTAAGGGCCAGTACGCCCCGCTCCATACCGTCCGCCGTGATGCACTGCGGGTGAAAGCAGTGGCTTCGATTGCCCCATCGGCAATCGCCACACGCACTGGAGTGGGGAAGGACATATCATGATCGTGACGTTGGCCCGGCTGACGACACCATACTCACGATCCCATCGCAGCATAATGTTCCGCAATCCAGCGAAAGTAACACACACGTGGAGCTTCCTGTTCGGTGCAAATACGATCACACTCGGCACCATCGTGAAATTCGGCAAGGTGCAGTGGAACCGGTCGGTCTTTGGCCGAACGAACTGTGTCGAGAAACTGTGGTCCGGCCATAAATTTACCCACCGAAGGGAACACTGCCAAAAAGGAGGGAATAGAGAATCAATACACAACTGTGACCGCTATTAACTTAAGCACACACACACTCACCCGCCTTCGGGTAGGACAGATGTCGAACGACAAACACTAAGCACACCGCTCCCAGGAGCAACCAAACGGGGAAGTAGTAGCACCATTTCCGTTCCATCCTTTCACCGCAAGTGATCGTCACGAAATGATGCCTTCGTCGGGTTGTTTGGTAACTTTGTGGTACCATCGATGGAATTTTGGAACTTTAGCGTTATCACCATCCTGACGTGGGATTGTCGTCTAATCAATCCCTCTCACCGCGCACTCTGACACCCTTGTTACATCAGATCGGGGTTTGGGGAGCAACCGAAAACTGACCCAACGTTCGGGCCCGTTGATTGGGGTGCGCGTGATTTATGAAGAGTTCGGGCGCTCGCTCGTTAATGAGCGTCTGGTTGGGTCCCGGCGAGCGATAACAGCGTCTGCCAGTTTGTGTGCAATTTAATTTGAGACACGGAACATAGCAAAACGGAAATGTTACAATGTTTTAATTGGAATGATTTGCCGACGGGGTTTGTGACATTAATTTCTTATTGGGGTGGGTGCAAAAAGGAAAGCTAAAACTTTTGCATTCGAGACGATCGTTCAAGGTGAATGCATTGGCAGTTGTTTTACTGCAAAAGGATGAATTTTGATAATTTTAATTAAGTGAAATAGGCGAAAAAGACTTTATCAGAATGTTATTATATTTTAAACATACGTGCAGAAGCGACCTTGTTGCTATGTTATTTAAACCAAACATTAAAACAATGCCAATTAGCATCCAAACCATTTCTTGAATCGTGTGCTTTGATGTAAACTTTGCTTTGTTTGATTATTTCCATGATTTGATTTTCCAGCTTGTCACACATTTTAACAAGCGTCAAGCTAGTTCCACCAACAAACGAGATTAAGAAGCTGAGACTAAACCCCCTTCTACACAATAACGACGATTGCGTTATGAAGCGATCAAGCGATCAATCGTGCAGACTCGGGTCGACACAAAACTTTCAAAATTAAAAATCTTTGCCCTAAGCTTTGATCCTCGCATCGGAGCAGGCGACGACGACAAGGAATAGAAGTTAGTGGAAGAAGAAAAACAACAAAAAACGACACACACACATACGGACGTTGTTTGCGTTTCGGTCCTATCGCTCGATTAGCGCACCAACATGGCAAATGTTGCTGTAGGTTCGGTACAAACTACGACGCGCCATTGCTTCCCCCATATCAGCAGAGCGACCTCACAGCATCAGCAGCTACACAACGTAACATGGTTCTTTAATTAATTTCTACAGCGGCCGCGATCCGGGTGCGATGCGTCGAAAAGTTTTTAATTGTAACTTTGCCGTTCCCCATCATCCCCCGTTACAGCGAATGACATCTTACTACTGATACGTGGAGTCAATGGGGAGGGGAAATGAAAACTTCTTCCCCGAGAGGAACCTACACGAGCGTTGGGAGTTTTGTTTCTGAAGATGTGTTCGTTTAATTCCATTCTGCCAGGGGAAACAAATTTGATGCGAAACATGTTCCTCGTACAAGTATTGGCTGTTTTACTTTGGTCTTGGAAAGGTAATTTCGGGCTGAAATACGTAACTATTATTGTGTGGAAAGTTTATTTAAGCTCTTCTTTACCTTTACCATTACTAATACGTTTTCCCAACTGTTAACTAATATCAACTAACAACAGCTAACCAAAATGCGCCCTTTACTCGCTTTGCAATGTGCTGGTCAAGATGATACGCATATGGCAACGCGGTAGTGTGCGAGTTACTGATCATCACTGTAATAATGCAATATTAATTGATTCGTTAATATGGTTCGCACTGTATAATGAGCTTAATGCTAAAGTGTTACGATCTTGCCGTTGCGTGTTTTTATTGATTCTAAGAAACTTTGATTGATTTTAAGGACATTTTATTGATTTTGTATGTTCTGTAACTGATGTTAATCGATATTTGGCAATATAGTATTATTAGGATTAATATTATCATGATGATGACGACGATGATGACGTTAACATAACGGAACTTTCATAAAAGATCTTCCAGATCTTCATCATGCGCCAGATCTTGGAGAAGATGGCTGAATACAGACACGTCACGTACCATCTCTTCATTGGCTTTAAAACTGCAAATGATACCATAGCCAGGATAAAACTGTATCATGCTATGAGCTCAATTTAGATTCCCGGTCAAACTGATAAGGCTAGTTAGAATGACTATAACCAACGTCACACGCCAGGTGAGGGTAGATGGTAACCAAAGGTTTGCGCCAGGTGGACGGACTTGCCTGTCTCCTATTCAACCTGGTGCTAGAGAGAACCATCCGTGGCTCTAGGGTGGAGACTACGGGAACCATCTTCTATAAGTCAACCCAGATCTTGGCATACGCTGATGATATAGACATCATTGGTCTGCGACTCACCTATGTAGCAGAAACCTACCAAGGGATCGAGCAGGCGGCAGAGAGCCTCGGATCGCAGATAAACGGGGCAAAGACCAAACGGATGGTAGCACACATCAGCGACCCTACCAACAACAAATCCAAACTTACGTAGGAGTGACGTGCAGGTAGATGAACGCACTTTTGAAGTCGTCCCACAATTCACCTATCTTGGGTCAAAGATCAGCAACGACAATAGCATGGAAGCTGAGTTACGCGCAAGGATGCTGGCTGCCAACCGGTCATTCTACAGCCTGAAAAATCAGTTCACCTCAAAGAACCTGTCGCGACGAACGAAGCTGGGACTATATAGTACCTATATAGTACCGGTACTCACATACGCCTCTGAGGCATGGACACTGTCCAAATCTCACTAAACCCTCTTAGCCAGGGAAGATGTTCGAGAGGAAGATGCTCAGAAGGATACTTGGGGCCCCGTATGTGTGGAAGGACAATGGAGAAACCCGCTATAAGGACCAGCTATACGAGATGTACGGCGATATCACTGTCGTGCAGCGTATTAAGCTCGCCAGGTGGGCTGGTCATGTTGTATACATGGAAACGGACGACCCAGCCGGTAAAGTCTTTTTACGTAGGTAAGTAAGTTCTTCAACAGTTGGTTGAGTTCTTCTAAAAAGTCGCGTTGATTGCTTTGCAAAGCGACGATGTGAATCTTTCGAGAAAAGATCTTACAAAAAATATTTATATTAATAAAGCATATTAATTTATTATTATTAATAAGTATTAGAAAAATATTAATACAGCGATAAGTACGTACTTTAACATCTCCTTTATACGCTCCTCAGTCAAAATCGACCCAATTCACTCAGTTTGTTGATTTGTGTGCTTTGAGTTCATAGAAGAGGCTTGTCTGCACTTGTGTAACACGGTCATTTTTATAAGACTATATTACTGCCGTTGTATGTCTGTGTGTGTGTGTGCTGCCGACGCGGCACGAATTTGAATTTTGATACCCGATTTTTACCAATATTCCAGCCACGTCACTTGCCTGTACAGCCACTCTTCAAAGAGTGCGGTGTAAGTGCTCTGTGCATAATATTACCAGCCATGCCTGACGAGGCCTCTTTTCGAGTTTCCAAAATTTTCCCGAACAATTTATTGCAAAGTTTCTCTCTCTCCCGTTAAGTTGCCCAGACTCCCAGGAGCATTGGAATGATGTCCCCCTAAGCAGGCCGGCTCGAAGCATAACCATGACGCAAAGGCCCAATGTTTACCGAATGCATTATCGTTTTATGCGCAAATTGAAGCCGGCCGGCTCAAAGATATTCCACCACAGCAGACACGCCAGAAGTCGCTGCTGGCATATACAATTAACACATGGTACATTCTACTTGCGGAGAATTGGTGCTGTTGTTATTGTTGTCATTACTGTTCCCTATGTGCCAGCAGGCCATGCGGTTGGCGTAGTGAATCCTACAGGGCGCCTTTAAACCGAAGTCAGTGATGCTACCCAAGCAGGCGTTGGAATTGCCAGTTTTCTTGAGCTACGATGTGAAGCTTTGATTAGCTGTGTGCGTGCGTGCAGTTCCCTTGGCTGGAATACACAACGAAAATCAGTACTTACCAAGTGTTTTTACACGTTTTGTTTTTCCTCGCCATCCTTTGAGAATTGATAGAACGCGATAAAGAAAAAACCACCGCAACGTTTCCCCTTGTTTGTAACGACACGACATGGGGTGTGATGGGTTTTACTTTCTCCCCTCTCGCGTTACAAGATTATGGAATGATGTTTGCGGTAGCTCATTCCAATTCTCGTATTCGGTGTGAGTGTATTAGTGTGTGTGTGTAAGATGGCAAGTTCAGTGCAAATTAGTTCTGGGCTTGATTCGATTAAAATCTGTGACTACGACTTTGTGCCTACCGCTTTCGCGGCTTCGAGTGAGGGAGAAAACAGGCGGCCGTAACAGCCCATGGAGAAAGGGTCGTACGGGTAAGTTGATCACGGTGGAATGTTATTGCACAAACATACACACGCACACACAGACACATACAGATACACAGGATAATACACGCCCGGGAGTGGTTCATAAATTGAGATCCTTAAACATGGAGAGGGAGGGCGATTGAGAGGGGGGGGGGGGGAGGGAAAAGAAGTTGGAAAGGCAAAGTGGAATTATGATTTCTTTTATGCACTTTCTTACGCTCGCTGTAAATTTCTGCTACACCCTCGTGTTGTGTTCGTGGAAAGAAAAGCACGGTCAGATAGGTTGAAGAAGTTTGTATACTCTTTGTCAGGGGTGAGCAACATTTTTACAAGGGGATTAATACATGTGAAATCTAGGTGACATTTTATTTATGATAGGGTAACTGTACCAATATTCGGCAGTGTACCTGTTTTCGGAGGGTAACTAAAAACGTGTAATTACACAAAAACGCGTTGAAAATAGTCTCCACACATATTTTTTAAATAGAGATATACTCATTTGTTCTTCATATACGAAGTATCACATCATTTACTTGTATGTTTTTCAAAATATCAAACAAAATGTGCGGAGTTCACAATTTTTCGGCAGATTTACTGTCAGCCAATAGTTCGGCAGGTTTTATTATTAAGAGAACCAGAGCACTGTCACAATGAAAGTGTGGTTTTTATGAAAGATTCTATGCCTGCAGCAGTTATTCTAGCCCGCTTGGAATTTTAAAATCACGAAAAACAAGTTATTTTTCTCATTAAATGCTGCCGAAAATAGGTACACGGTAAATGTTGATTTTTGACAGATCAATGCTCTGGGCTCCTGCCGAAACTTGAAACAATAACACACTTTTGATATGGCTGAATATTCATTTATAACTTGATGAGAACACTACAACGCATATGTAGACACATAAAACCACATTTGCTGCATCTAATTTCACCAATTTCACTATAAATAATCAAATAACTTGATAGAAAAATAATAATTTGTGAGCCAGTCGGAGCCGTACCCTTCAGCCGTCAGGCAGTCTCATTTCAATGCCTACTTTGTTTGTAACTCAAATTAAAATGACTGTAAAAATTGCAAGCAAAATGCCCAAAATGAGCAACATAAATTAATAATTTAAGTACTTTTCAACACAAATCGTAGGAAAGTGAGAGTGTAAAACTGTTTTAAACATTTTTGTCTATCTATTTGCATTGATTAAAACATTTACCGACCCGTATTCGCGTTGCCGAAAATTGGAGCATAGCCTGCCGAAAATAGGACCAAACTGCCAATAAAAAATACATTTAAATCGGCAAATAAAAAATAGCACCACATAATTCGATAGTTTATCGTTCAAACTAATATCACTTTCATGAAAAGTAATACAAATTGTAAGTGTACGAGCAGTTTTTGTGAAATTGCTGCAATAACCTGCCCAATACTGGTACATTTACCCTATTAATGCTAAATATAAAAATTAACAATTTGTTTCAACAAAAAGGTTAACATTGTTTAAACATAAAAATCAAACCTTATAAAACTGAATCAGCAGGGCCGTTTCTTAAAAAAAAATCTTTCACTCAACTCAAAACTCACTCAAAATCATAACTCAAAATTCATTATTTTTTTATTTGTTTTAGATATTTTGTATTGTTTACTATACAAAATACCTAAGCATATTTATTTTGAAGTATTTTTGCCATGATAAAATCAGTTCACAATCCTACAGAAGTAAAAGAAAGTATTAGGAAAAAAATGGAAATGACTCATTTTTTTTAAATTTTAGTTAATGAAAGATAATTATTAAATTTTATCAAATGATATTGTTACCTTCAAACTTTCAGCTCAGCAAACATTCCAATAAAAACGATCCTCCGTACATTGCTTGCTCTACCCTGGCTTTGGTGAAACTGGGACGCGTTATTGTGGAAAAGAAAACACAACATTCCCTTCATCCTATCGCTTGGTGTTTTTTTCTACTTCTTCATCATCTAAAGTACGTAACGATTTTAATCGCGACAATCATGAAGCAAAATTGTTCCTCGCCTCAATTTTATTTCATTTGTACGGGAAATTGTCCGTCAGTTTTCAGTGTGCAACACAAACAGCAAAGCAATCAGCAATAGTATTGTTGGGGTGGGGAATTTCGTGAAAAATTGCACCATGTGGCCTGGAAAACATTTTTACCGAAACAAAGGTGGCAATTCGTTACGGGTTGCAGCTAGTCCTGATAAGAAACAGTCGCCACACGCTTTGAATGTAATTGCAAGTAAGTTAAATGAAAATTGTGCTAAGTCTGTTTTTCCTCTACATGCAAAATGGAAAAGTAGATTAAACATGATGATGCATTATTCTTATGGTGGAATCTTTTCAAGCGGTATCTACTGGGACATTGCGAGGGATATGTGTTGTAAAAAAGGCCTCTTTTGCCTAGATCTCCGTGTTCACTTCAGTTCAACACTTCAAACCGATTCTCGACTGCGTACAATAATTTGTGCTCACTCTTTCGCTCTCTCCCATTCTTTGCGTAGATCCTTTTCAAAACGCACGTCTAATGTAAACACGGTTTCCCTTGGTGCCGCAAATGCAAATATTTGCTCGCAGGAAAACTATATTCATGCCGGTGCCGGTAATCCTACCCGACTTTCCTTCCAACTAGTGCCAGTCCCTGCTCCAAGTCTGGTGCTGGCAGTGCGATCCAGGCCTTGAATTCCTTACCACGTTGATTACGGTTACCCTTACCGATGCAAAAGGCTGGCGTAGCTGGCGTTGATTTTTCCTCCTTATAACCCGAAGGTGTAGAAGTCGTTAAATTGTTCCAGCAAACAGTGTGTAGTGGCACACTTCCTCTCCTGTTCGTTCCCGCTTTCCCTCCGGCACGCATCCCACCGGCAGCACACCCTTCCACAAATTGATCTGAAAACATCCCGGGCGATTGCTGGCCGACTGCTCAAAGAGCCAATTAGGCAAATTACAACGGCTTTCCGTTCCCGTGATTCTTTGACGGTCGCAAATGGGAAGGTGTACGCGGGGGAAATGGGTTATGGCGTGGTTGACCCGAAGACATTTGTACGGTTTGTTTGCTTCCTCGTTTTAGCAACAGTTGTTTGCTAGGCGAAAGGGGGCCTAATGCGTAGACTTGTGACTTTACGCAAATGGGAGGACAAATAACAGCTGCTCGATGATGGTGGCAGATTGGCATTTTGAATGCGGAGGGCGTATTGGTGAAATTTGTATAATTTATTGGGCGTTTGCGTAGGCATCCTTATGAGTGAGGTGAGCAAATGATTTGGATACATCTTTTTAATAATGGTTTTTTTTACAAAAGTAAAATAAAAAACCGTTACATAAATGTGATGTGATTTCAGGATCACAGAAAGCATTTCGCCTGCATTTACATAACGGCTTTAGCGTCTGCACATGCTCTTTAAACGTGCCCGTTCCACGAAAAGCCTTGGCGTTGGCTAACGTCGTGGGCCGGTACGCATATTTTTGCGTCATCAAATATGGAAAGTGTGATGAAAAAAAGGAAAGAAAGAAATGGCTTCGAAATGCCAATCAGTTTCGGTTGATTAGAAATTTCAAATGAGGAAACGGGTCGGCCGTCTAGAGCGTGTCATCGGCGTTCCCTTGGCAGTGCTAACAGGCATGTTTGAAGGGTCAACCCGGCATGTTTGTGGTAGTAGCCAAGTGAACGTATTGCATGATTGTACCAGTTCTCATGAATAGTAATCGGCGTGAGGTAGAAAAATCCGCTTCACGGTACTATTTATAACCTGTCTTTGAACACGAAGAGGGAAATGTGTGAAGCTTAAATGTAAACATGAAAATTTGTGGAGTTTGAATAAGCAATTTCGTATCTTCTGCTGCTATTTCATAATTCTAGCTAGAATATCAGCTACAATAAGTTTTGACAGGCTTCTGTTTTGTGCTCAAATTGCTCCCCACTTGCATTGGTACTAAACACGATTCCAACGTTTAGATGTACTAAAACCTACCCCGGCAAACCGCGGATTGCATAACTGCCAAGCGCAAATCCTGCCTCGCACTGCTTCGGATGAAACAAAATTAATGGCAACGCTTTTGTTTCCTTCACGAGCGATATTGATATTGGCTGCCCCTATTGTACCATGCTTGCACAGCGCTAAGCCCCAACCCAACGACCAGCAATTGGTACGCGATCAGATAAGCTTTCGATTGTGTTCAGGGGATCGTACGGGCAGAGCAACAAAGCATTCCGTTTAACCAAAAGCACACCACCTCGGCGAAAAGCATAATGGGGAGCGATCTTGCTCCATCCAAAGTTACTGGCGATTGTGAGCGACTGAGCGATGTAATTGCGTGTGGCGGTGATTAAGCTGCAACTAATAAACCTGTGCGCTGAACGAACCGGTGATTGAGGGCTGGAAATCGATAAGTGAATGAAGGGTAATTGAACATGGGAACGCTAATTTACGAATACTGTTTCCGTGGCATCAAATTCGTAGAATGAGCCGGTAGTGTGTGCATAAAACCCGGCTTGTGGATTGCCTTTGTTGGTATTTGGTGGTGGGATAGATTAAAGAAGTGTTTAACTAGTAACACACTGTGGCAGATTGATTGAAGCAACATCAATCGGCACCAACAAATCCTTCCATGACCTTTCATTAACCAAACAGACAGTTGTACATTTACTTTGTAGCGAATTTAAGAATTGTAAGCTCACACATTTTTTATTTTTTGTAAAACATTAAATTGTACAATAATATTCAATTTGTATATTGCACAAGGAAGGTAACAGCTTGGAATCTAATGAAAGTGATAAAATTTTAATGAAAAAGGATTTTTTACGCACAAAGCTCATTTCAAGAATTGTTAAAATTTAACATAATATTACTTCCAATAGCAATGTTGCTATACATAACTTTATTTATTTGAATTTGAAGTGAACTTGTTATTAGCGCATTAATTTTCGAGTTGAGCATTGAAGTTAGAGTGTCTTCTTATTTAATCAAATTTCCTGACCATTCAATATCAATATCAGTGATTAAAATGTAGCAAATTCGTTTCGAAGCTTACGTGATCAAAGAACATCTAAAGCATCTTAAACAGACTCCGTGCGGCAGTTTGTGGACGTCGTATAAGCCTGTTTCGGCGTCTACAACATATTGCCACTATTAGACAACAATCAGAGCAACGAAAGAAAACCATGTTCCGAATGCCCGACGACCCTGTGCGACAAGAAGCTACAAATGATACTGAAAATGAAGATCGAGGGAAATGTCGCTACTTTACTGTGTTAGCTTGGCCGGGACTGTATCGATGCAACCGGCCAAACGGTGAAATAGTACCTGGGAATCATGAATGGGAAGTAGAAATCGCACCAGTGACGCCAAAACTCAAGGCGATCATTTTAGGCGAATTTCAGCAGAATTTCGATATGACACCCTAGTAACACTCAAAGTGACACTGTTCCATATTCCCCTTAGCTGCGTCCGATCGAAATTTTTTGGACCAACATGATGCTAAAGTTATATTCCAACAAATTTCCAACAATCCACCATGGCGAAAATTCCAAATAATCGACGACAGTCAGCTCGTAAGATCGTAGATTTATTTTTGCAAGTAAGCAAGTCAAATCAAGAGTGACAGGGAGATGGTGGCATATTTTAAAATAGGAAATACGATTGATTTGTCCATTCTCCAATACAGTTCGAAGTAACCTTTTCAGCTTATAATGTTTCGGGAATAATTTTTGATTATCGAATTTCTCTAGAACTTTTACGGAAGTTTGTCAATTGCGTGCATTTGTATTGTTATTATAATCATTTTTTTATACAAACCCGTTCCAACTTCAAACTAGGTCAATATGTTAAAAAAAATCGTCTCGAAAGATTCTTAGAAAAGTCAGCGAAATAACAAAGAATCACTGATTGTAGCTCCTGAAGCATCAGAACGCAGGAGAGTTCGGATTTTGGAAGATAAATTCAAAATTTATTCCTACCCTAGATAGACATACACACACACACACATACACAGAGAAATACACTATAGCATAAGCTTTGGCGATAAATTAAGGATCACAGCGCATTACGGGCAACCGTACCGTTGGTGCCTTGCGCGTCCCCACCAGTATCCACCGGTGGTTCGAAGCTACCGCAGCGTGGAAAGTTGGCCGGCGGCTTGAGCATCTCGTCCGGTTCGCCAATCTGCAGCACCAGCCCCATACCGTCGGCAAGATGCCATTCAAAGTGACAGTGCACCAGCCAGAAGCCTGCGGAGAAGAAAACGCCGTCACCGTTGTCGTAAGACTCTGGCCGCGCAAAATTACCCGCCCGGCCGCGACCCACACTTACCCGGATTGTCCGCCCGGAACCGTATCCTAACGTAGCCCCGGTTCGGGATGGACTGCGTGTCCTTGTACGGTGGGCAGTGGGCGTTCGGGCGCCGTACGGTGCGTAGATTCCGCAGGTAGGCAATCTGATCCGTAAGGATGTCGCTCGGGAAGCTGCCCGAATCGGTCACTATAAATCGATGTCCGTGCAGATGAAACGGATGGTAGAACTTTTGTCGCACTGCAAACAGAGGGTGGGTGGTTTGAACGATGGGAGTGGGACACAACCCGGCTGGAGCTAGCGTCTAGCCTCGGCACACTTACCCTCGGCCGTATCGTACAGCACGATCTCGATGACGTCGTTGTGCTTCACCTTCATCCGGTGGGTGCAGAAGCACAGATGGTCGTCCGTGCAGTACGCCGGCCGATGACTGACGTTGCAGAACTGGGCATTCTCGTCGACTATCAGCTCGGGCTGGATCAGCAGCGGGAAGGAGGGCGGCACGAAGCTGATCATGTTCGTAGCACCGATCGTGTTAAAGCCCTCCCGGACAGCTGCAAAGAGCGAATGGAAGGTTGCATTCCTTTTAATTGCTGTGCTTGGGCTGTCTGTGGGCGTCTGGGATGCAGCCGGCCAAAGCTCCAATTATGGGCTCTCGTATATCAGAGCGGTTTACTCCGTTTGTCCGACATGATGGTTAGCCCCCGGGAAGGGTGGAAGAAAATAATCACCAACAGGTTCCTCAGCTAGACGGGAAGCAATCGAGTAAGCCTCTGCATAACTCATTTAATTAGTGACAGCATCTTCATTAAATCTTGCATATTTTCTTGAGCCTTTTACGGAACACGCGCTGCTCTGCGCCACAGGAGCACGGCTTCTGTTCGTGCGGCTATCAACGATAAATTAAATAACTTCTTAATAAAGCCTTCCAGCTTTTAAGCCATCTGACAAGCCAGCAACGGCAATGGTGCCTCTCTACCAAAGCTGCCCACTGACAGACGACTCCACATTAACATGCAAATAGGTATGTGAGTTTGCCTAAACCGGGTCACTTTGTTTAATGTTTATACGCACCGGGCACGATATCCGATCCCGATACGGGGTTTACTTACTTGCGTAATGGCTGGTGCCACGGTCCGAGAACAGCAAGCTATTGTTCGCCTCGATGACGTGAAATCCCAGGAAAAAGGTACGATCGGGCACGGCATCGATGAGGCCGGTGTCGCGGAACACCTCGTACGCTTCCAGGTCCGCCGCGCAGATGTACGTATCGTTCGGCGTGTAGCAGGGTGCGGTCTGGTGGTTAAACACGATACCATCCGGATACGGCTCATCGTACGTCGGCATCGGTTCCGTCGGGTAGGCCAACGTTTGCTCCACCGTTAGGCCAGCGGCCGGGATGGCCGTTTCCGGCGTGCGGTAGGACAGGATGGCAAAGTCTTCCACCCGCATCTGATCGCAGAAGCCGATGCCGCGGACACGCACCCAGTAGTTGCCTGCGATAGAGAAGGGAAACGGGTTTAAAATCAAAAGGGCAAATGGGGAAATGGCCAATAAGAGAGAGAGAGAGAGAGATTTTTTCTTTAAGGGAGGTCATTTCTTTTGCGCAATGGGGCAATGTGTAAGGAATGGTTAATTTGAAAGGTTTTTTTTTACTATTTCCGTAATGGCTACCACGGACAATAGAGGAAAGTTTAATCATGTCATAACTCTTCAAGCTTCATCAATATGTTTTATCAAAATTTCCTCATTTTTCACCACATTGAAAGTGATTGGGAATTGCAAGGACTATTTTTAAAGTGTATTAAATAATTACTATAGCAATTTAAAAGAAATTATGTCCATCACTCGCAGAATTCAAATATTTTACATTTGGTGCATTAAGTATGATATTTCAGTATGGCTTTCAGTGACTTATTGTTACTCATAGCAGGATAGTCAGTCCTACGTGTGGGGGCATGGACAACATTCGGGGCATGAACCTATGACGGGAATGTTGTTAAGTCGTACGAGTTGACGACGACTGTAGCCCTAAGACCGGCCCTAAGGTCTAAAGATCCTTAATAATCTGTGTCTTTATTAAGATTATTCTTTTTTATTTTAAATTTTATGATTGTATTCAGTTCATTCTTATTCGTCTTATTTTCTTTGTGGACTCTCTGTACCATGTTGCTCATAGTCAAGGAAAAATGCCACCTATCGTCGAATAAATGCTACTCATTTCTACATTCTGAACTTCTTTGCTTGAATACAATGGCATGGACAATGAAACAAAATTAGAAAATATAATGCTGTGAAGCTTGTTTTACTCTGTGTTACTGTATATGTAATTAATGGATACCTGTGTCAATATATGTATATCTTTAGTGCTATTTGTAGATCAATAATTATTTGCTTCTATATTTGCATTGGGCGAATGTTTAGCCGATTTTAACTGTACGACTGATCACGTGACACACAGCAATTGACGCATCCGATTTATTGAAGGACCTTAGTACTTATTGCTAAGCTTACTTCCAGAAATACACTGTACAGTTGCAGATAGTTCAGGAGCGTGACAAGTGACACTTTTAGCTCGTTTCATGAAGAAACACATCTGTTTTACTGGTCTATTTTGATAGACAGACGTGATTTAAGGGCACCAGATCGGTACATAACTTAATTGGCAGAGACAATTGAGGACATAATTAGTTGATTGGTAAAATGCACTCAATGTAAAAATCAAACAACATTTCATTAAAACATTCAAAGGTGTTTTTTAACAGACAATCAACAAATAAAATAACCGAGTAAACTTACCTGGCGGTTGATTGGCAGTCAGTACGAAATCATAACGTTCACCAGAGATGGATACGAGTGTGTCTACCGTGTGCTGGGGCTGCACAGTACCGCCATCAGTCGAAATGATCAGCATACTGTGGTTTTGAATCTATCGATAAAAAATACGGGAAAAAGGAAAAAAATAATCTCTTATTTGATAGATTTAATGTCTAGGTTACAGGGTTTCCATGTTTTTATTTTAATTTCGTGATTTATGGTTTACTTTCCGATTTTTTTTTCATTTTATTTAAAGATTTTTTGCCATTTCCGAGATATTTTTAAATCGGAAAAAGTAGAATAATCTGTAATCTGATAGAGCATACAATATTTCAGAATTTTCGGCCTCAGTTTGTATAATTTGACTTGTTTTGCCCGTGATTTTGATGTCATCTTTCCATGATGCAATTTCAGCCAGTTTAATAGCTACAATCGCTCAAACAGCTTG
The DNA here is from genome assembly GCA_000349065.1 of Anopheles quadriannulatus. Classification (NCBI taxonomy): domain Eukaryota; kingdom Metazoa; phylum Arthropoda; class Insecta; order Diptera; family Culicidae; genus Anopheles; species Anopheles quadriannulatus. Next base: position 1,207,112 of record KB666732.1, on the reverse strand, counting down.
TTTGCATGTATACACACTACAAAAATCCAATTAATTAAGTGGTGCTTTTAAAGTTTTGAATGGCTTTACACAGATATCGAAAATCGAAAAAACGCCCATAAACTTATTCCATTTCGCTCGAAACCAGACACGATTTTCCCTTGCACAATTTCGTAGCCAGCAGTAACTTTTGCAATCATCCCAACACCAGCATGACATGGCATAATTGATTTCAATTATTCATATTTGGCAAAGGGCAATTCTAACAAAACAAGAACTCACAATCGTGCAATCGGAAAGTGTGCTTCACAAAACCAATTAATAAAGTGAGGAAAAGCATCATTTCAACCAGTTCCATTTCACCAATGATGCGCTCGAAAACGTACACATATTCAGGGGTAAATATTCAATGCAATTGAAATATCGGAATAAAAAAAACAATATCTGTAACTTTCCATCGTTTTAAAATGCAACGATAAGAACAAACGCGCAACACTTCGCCGAGCAGTAAATCCCCATTTAAAAGCTCGCCGTAATTGAGAAACATTGTGCACATTGGCACCAAATTGGCACCTCGTTTCGGGTTGGGTCGCATTGGAAATGCAACAAAGGGGGGAAATTTCCACTCACACAAACTGCAGTGTTCCCCCTTGCAAGAACAAAGACACAAAAGTCCCGTTGCTGCGGGTGTAAACAGTATTTTCCATTTTGGGCTGACCGAAGGTCGTACTGTGTAATGCTGCCGCCGCAACTGGAGCGGAGCGGATACTATAAAGCACGTAACGTAATTATAATATTTGAACTACTTTTCGTATTAAAAAAAAAACACACACACACACAGACTAGCACACAGAGTGCAAACTGCGCGGGCCACGTACCTGCATCTGAAACGGACAGTACTGGCTGCCGCTGCTGATCAACCGAAAGCGGTACCGCTTGCCATATTCCACCTGGTACACGGTCAGTGGGGCGTCCGCTCGAGTGCCGGTCGTTTCCTGCAAACGGTAAGGTGAGGAGGTAATTTTCGATAAATTTTAATTTATCAACAACCCCCCACCAACCACCAACCTCCGGTCAGACGACCAGCGTGTGGGGTGTGTGAAGGGCTTAAATTCATTATTCATACATTAAAGTACCGCCCGCGGCCATTGATGAGGATGGAGTCGACGCGCATCGAATCGGTCTGGATGCCGGGCACCCACTTCTCCACCATGTCGAGCGTCCAGTCCGCAATGATGATCCGATGCTCGGACAGATCGTAGTCGTAGTGTGCCTGGTTGAGGTCGCTCGGATCGCGCACCACCACCATACCGTAGTGGCCGTTCGCTTTCTGGAAACCTATCGCGTGTGGGGGGGCACAGGAGACAAACAATTTAGCAGAAATTGCATACAAAAGGGGTGGTAGGTGTGTGGATTCGCTATGCGTTTTCTATTATCACTTACCCGCGTGTGAGTGATAAAACTGGGTGCCCGCTTCCACGGCCGTAAACTGGTAGCGGAACGTGGTGTCCTGCGGTATGGGGCACTGCGTTACCATCGGCACACCGTCCATCCAGGGGGTTGCCTTCTGGTGAAAGCCGTGCCAGTGGATGGTCGAACCGAGACCCTCGAGCTGGTTCTCCACGTCCACCACGATAGAGTCGTGCTTGCAGACGTGTATCGGTGGTCCCGGCACGCGCCGGTTGATGGCGAATACGCCACGCTCCAGCCCGTTCGCGGTGATGCATTGCGGATGGAAACAGTGCGCTCGGTTACCGAGACGACAGTCCCAGCAGGCACTGGCGTAAGAGGCGATACATTAGGAGAACATGAAACAAAACGTAGCTGTTGTGAAGCGAACCAACCCCACACTTACGAGCCCATGGTGGCGTAGTTTTCCAGCTTCCAGCGAAAGTGGCAGGTAAGCGGTGGGTCCCCGGGTACGCAATGCCGGTCACACTGGTCGCCCGGCACGACCCGCCGGACGATGGGCGGCACGGTGGCGTTGTCCGCGAGTAGCAATAGCTGCGGCCAAAGGCGGGCTGTGGAGAGGAGGGAATGCGTTGATGAGTGGCGAGCTGAGTGGGATTTCGGAAGCGCTTATGGTGCAGGGTGATGTAGCACAGGCAACTGTAGCGCTGCTTGTTGTTACAACGGTTTGCGTTGAGTTTTGGGAAGCAACGGCAACATGTTGTTCTGTGATTTGTTTGTTGTTGATTGAGCAAGTTTTCTCCGAAAAGCGTGGAAAATAATTTTCTTTGTTGAAGAGTTTGTGAGCTTCTTTGGGTAATTCAATTCGGGTGGGTAATTCGTTTTGATATGCAATGAAGATGAATTTTGGGGTATTCTTTGAGAAATGGACTGTAGAGATGTTGTGAGTTTAGGAACTGAACGCTACAAAACTCGAGTTTATTAATTGACGTTGAATGAATGATATGTTTGAAATGTTTGCTATAGCATGTAGCACGTATCAAACTAGAACACTGAAATGTAGATATTTTATAACTTTTGCTATGAAAGATTGTCATTGTAATGAGGTATTCCTTCTTTTTTAGGGCTTATTTTTGAATGTGGTGTTAGGTCTATTGGGTCATTAAGATCAAATCCAATGTATATACCCTAACTTCAAAGCAAATTTAACCAAAACCGCCAACAATTCAACCATTATTCACAACCTTTAGCACAAGTATAATTGATTAACTCCTGATTTGCAATGCTATAAAATGATAAGATTAGAAAGGTTCTTTCTACCCTTTATCACTAGGTGTGCCGAAAGGATTAAACCATAAGCAGTGTGGTGTGACGACGTTTTTGTTTTTCTTCCCGCCACACTCCCAAGATTTGCGTCTGCGGGTTTACCATTATCACTCGAAGTCACTGACCGTGCTTCTAAATCACATTCACTTAGGCGGTTTTACGCACAACTTTGCCGTACGTCGAACGATCGTAAAATAGTGTGACATAAGGTGATAATGCTTCGGCTTGCCCCTTGTTACTGCGTGTGTGTGTCTAACATATGTCACATTTTTTGATAAAGCACCGTAACACAACCGAAACGCTACCGTTGGATGCTAAAGGATTCGTTGAGGTAGTCCCCGTGCGCTTGGCTGCACATCAAAGTAATCAACTAAGTAATAAAAACAAAAATCCACCTATATCAACACTAAATTTGATAAGTTGGTAAGTTTTAGAGCAAAACAAAAAAGGCAGTTAAAACAAAAATCGGCTGATAGTTTGTTGATTTTGGTAACAGTTGCGAACTACAGACGGTTTGTTTGAGCATACATACAGTGTGCGGTATGTATTTTTTTTTAATTTATTTTGGAATTACAAATAATATTTTGATAATGTTTGCATGGATACAACATTTATTTGGAACCAACAAAACTGACCAATGGAAAGCAAAAATGTTGGCATAGTTTATAGATTGTTTTCTTGTTCGATGTTTTTCATTGTTTTTTATTGTTGTTTATTAAAAATTACCCGTTCACCAAGGAGGTTTCCAACGAGATCCTATTTTAGAACTAATTTCTTAATATATGTCTAAATGTTGTCGCGCTTAGGTGGTAGTCAAATAATCTCTTAAAGTCTACATGTTCGTTAAATCTCCCCGTCATGGGCATTTGCACCATGTTGTGTGTTATGTCTCGATTCATATAGTTTTTTACGTTGCCGCGATGCTAAACGAGGAACGAAAAAGCGTAATTTATGTAAAAAACGATGGTGCATCAATTGTCTCTACCACCAACCCTGCAATGAAGCTTACTTGAGAGTCTCTACGTGTTTTTATATTTTTATGCACATAGTGTCGTCATCAAGTCTTTCGTCATCTTGAAAATCAAACCTTGCGTTCAATTTGCACGATCGATGATATCTTCCATATGTGGTTTAAATGTTAACTTAGAGTCAAGTATAACGCCAAGGTGTTTGTCTTTTTTTTTGACGAGATTTGACTGTTTGTGTTAAATATTAAAATAAATATTAACGGGCAATCCGATGGCACATTAGTGTTTTACAACAACCCCGATAGAGGACGCTATCCAAGTGGAGTCGTGTGGACAACTGCTGACAACGATCGGGCCAAGTCGTCCCGATTGCACGAAAATTTCCGATTGCGGCAAAGGTTACGATCTTGAGCTATTCTTTCATATATCCCTGAGTCAAGCGACTGAATTTTTAGCCTCAAATAATAAATTAACGTTGCTTAAAAACCGCTTGTGTTACATATTTCGGGTGAAATAAAGAATCCTGTTGATAACGTCTCAACAGTTTGTGTTATTTTCAGTAGAATTTTAGATGGTCTAGAAGCAGTACTATGTGCTATAATCATAATACAGTCGTTGCCACCTAATTTTAACTCTATGGCATTAATTTTTGACTCTAACGCACCTATTTTTATTCTGTAAGTCATCAATTTTTGACGCTTGTAGGAATGATGAGAATTTTACAAGGTATTTGAGCATATTTTTGACAATTGTAATTTTAAATTACATATACAATATAAAATCCCTGTAATTCGATTGTTTTTTCTGGAAAAAAAACTAAATTTAATAAATTTTAGAGCCGTTGTTTGCACTTCAAAATACATGCCAGTTTTTGTCACTCCACTAAAACTTCCAAAATACGCAAAACGATAGTTATATTTTAAATTACATCAATGAAATTATTCACTACTTAACATAATTTCAACAGTTTTAGAGCACACAGTGTCAGAAATTCCGTTAAATTATGTAAATAAAGCAACTATCTCACAGTCTAAAATTGATGAATTCGAGAAAAAAATAAGTGAGTTAGACACTAAATTTAGCGGCAACAACTGAAAAGCGGTTATTTCAAGGCTAAGCCTAGTATGTTTGATTAGACAAAACATAAATATAGCATATTACCTTACCTGAACAGTTCTAGAGCATAGACCTAAAAGCAACAATATATTTTAACAATACGTTAGGGGTTGCATTAGGATAAAGCATATAACTTGCATGGAACAATGTTACGCTTACGTTAATAGTTCTCTACAACCTACTCCAATCAATCAAACCTGTTTTATTTTCGCTTCCGATAAAAATTGATTGCCAATCTTAGGGGGTGTGTCGAATAAGTGAATTTTTGTATTCAACTTTTATGTGATTCCGATCAAAAGGATTTGTGTGATTCCGATCAAAAGGAGTAATGGCAGGAGTCATAAATGTAAAGTACACATTACAAAAAAAAATATTACCCAAATATTACATTAATATGCATTATAACAGATGCTTTACTTGGTAACTAAAATCGTTCTGTACATCTGCTTTGAACCTGATCTTTTTTGGCAGTAGAGTTTTCAGCATAGTCTATTTCCTCCATTGCTGGTAAAGCGTTTGCGACTGCACTTTATAATTGAGTTTATAATCGGTCTGCCGAATATTTTCCTCACTTTCTAGAACGATTCTCTTTCATAACATTCCTCTGCGAAATGAATGAATTGTGACGGGTAGAGAGCAAAACAAAAAAATAAACGACAAACGATAGAACCTTTCAGACACAGACAAGCTTAATCGAATCGCGCATTGTGGCTATGGTGGTGAAAGATACAAAAAACAGTCTATTCCATTATCAGCTGGAATTCGATTTTTTATTTCAAACGAATTATCGCACAATCGGTCCATCCAGACAAGGAAGCGGCCGGAGCGGAGAGTGAACGTTTGCTATTACAGCGCACAGTTCTAACACGAATGAACGGTTCTAATGTTACACAACATAAAGACATGTTCGCATAAGGGAGAGAATTTTTAACTCGATAACACTTTGGTTACACAGCTTTTCTTCAAATTGATCATGAATTGTATGCGCATTGAAATAATGTTCACTTGAAAGATGTAATCAAAAGCTACTTCAACCTTTTCACAAACACTGCAACTCACCCGGTTTGGTTGACAACGGCAGCCCTACAAAACAGTCCACAGCAGCAGGAAAGCACACCAAAACGCCCAACGATATTAAAAGTAATTGTGGCCCCGGGCCCACTTCAGCACGTCTGAGAATCATCTTACAAGCGCGTGTCCGATCGCGTGCCTTCACCGAGCAGAACTAAACATGAAATGAGTGCGCTCCCGTCCAAAAATGTGCCACCATCCTCTTGGCTGCTATCAGCGCCTTTAGCTGGGTCTTGGGTCATTTTTTATTTCCATGGTTCAAATTAATCAAACGAAAATTTGTCTCCTATTACAAAAAACGTGTTCGAATGTGCCCAGGACGCATTCTAATCGTGAGTTTGTGAAAAAAGTGGTATTGTAGTTGCCCTTCCGATTGGTTGAAGTGGAATCACAGTTTAATCAGCAGTAGCGGGTTATACTGGAGACCATTATCACCGTTGCGCCCGGGTGTGTTGGGCGGCGTTGGAACGTTTTTGTTGTCGCGTGGCCACAACAAGTAAAAGGGTCTCGAGCGTGTGCTGATGGTTGTCGAGTCGAGTGTTTTGGTTTATTTTGCATGATCCGTCTGATTGTTTCATTTTATGTGTACGGTTCGTTGGTAAAGGGGAATATGAGTTTTTTACTAAACGATTGATCTATCGGCGGGTTATAAATGCGGTGGTTTCAACAGAACAATCATAAACATGCGATCTATCAGGCATAACGAAAAAAAGGTGTGTTTTGGTGGTTGCGGGTGTTGATGAGTGTGACGCACACTTTCTATTGTTCTTAGAAGTCTTGGAAGAGCAACATTTAAATGCGTTACATCGCAGAGTTTGTATACGTTTCGGGGAAACAAAAAATCAGCTTAAACTATTATGCTCGTTTTAGAGGAAATGTTTTTTTTCTAATAACAAAGACTTGTATGATCTACTGAAAGAGTAGTTAAGGATTGTTTATTGCAGACGACCCAAAAGATCTCTGCGGCGGTAGTTCTGGTGACTCTTTTTCTTGGCGTCTTGATGGCGTCGATCTTGCAAGGCACCAAAGCCGGAAATCATAACCATTCATGCAGCATACTTAGCTAGTTATTTTTATTTTTATTTTATTTTTTATTTTATTAATTGCTCGGCCACGTTGGGTTACAGCAATAGTGCTTACTGACTATAGTGTA
>KB666732.1:1136204-1196378 GCA_000349065.1 Anopheles quadriannulatus | reverse complement strand
AGGTCAGTTGAATACCTGAAAGATGCTGTAAAACTATTGAAATATCTCCAACTGTTGCGGTAGCACTGTCATATTGCCATGAGGAAGCGGATGGCAAAACAATTAATGGAGATGGGAGGGGGGGGGGGGGCGTTCATGATACTACTCCATTTTTTATATGGAGTTTGACAGTTGGCGGATGTAATTATGTCAACGAAGCCACACGTCAAACTAGGCTCAAGTATTCATTCTAGATTATTTCAGCAGGCAAAATGTTTAACAAAAACTGATTCGTCGCAAGCTTGGTCAGGTTAGCTCATGCATGATTTTTGTTTTTTAAGCATAAATATTTTTACCGGAAAAACAATGCTTTAATCGATGGTTAAAATGTATTCAAAGAATTATAACTCATTAAAAATAAATAAATAAATTTTAAATGTATCTTTGTTTGTACACAATTGGCGGGACGAAAACTGTCAAATGGGTACAACCAGGACGATGAATATTGTTCCACGGACAGGATGAAATTTCAGCTTTCCGGTTTAAAATAGAAAAGCGGTTGTAAATAGAGTATGATTGAGCTACCAAAGGTCCAGCTTTCGGATTGGACTCCAGAGATGAAAGCGGCAATAGATTAGAACGACACGATCATTCCAATTAAAAGCTTACTTCTGAGGGTAAATTAATCCGAAGGTCTGACGGATGATTTAAAGGAAATTTATTCTTATTATAAAGCTGTAATTGTAATAAAGTGAATTATGCACTGAAAGTGTACTCTTGAAAGAAGTGTAACAGTTTACAGGCATAAAACTCATTTTGTGAATCACACAAACGAGATGCAATGAACTCTCTCCAATCTGCTGACTCTGCAATTTGCAAACTCTCGGTAATTTGAACATTTTAAACAGTCTCTTCATTTTCAGAACATTTTTGCTCTTAATTTTGGTGAATTAGAACCTTCGGAAATCTGTATTCCTCTTTTTAAAAAGGGCTACCAGGATGTCGGAAATCATTTTTCACGTAGTCAGTACTTCAAAATAGATTCTGTTCACCATGGGTTTACAATATCCTTTTCACTTTAATAGCGCCTTAATTGCTAATATATTTATTGGAATTGGAAATAGTAAAAAACTACAACATAAAAACTCGCATCTGTAATACAAATTTAGTGTGCGTATAATTAATTCAAATTAATTGTGGTCTTTCTTCAGCTTGTTCTGACAACACATTGCATGAAAAGGAGTGATACACAAAAGTAAGTAAAGCAAATCAAATATTAAAGGAAACAAAAATTAAAACCTGCCATTGCAATGCGACGATTTAAATTACATACATACTTACCGAGAAAGATTGCTTTTCTCAAAAAAGCCACGTGATATCTTTCACATCAAACGGCACAAGCATAAGAAAACAAATCGACAAAAAAGAAAAGAAACGCAGAACAAATATGGACATCAAACGGTTTCTATGGAAGCGCGTTTGCTACTATTCTGCGAAGCAGCAACCCGCCCCACTGAATCGGTTTTACAAAAGCTTTCGCTCGCACAAAGCTTACAGGAAGAGAGTTATGTTGATGATTAAAAATTCCTACTAGAGTTTTAAGAAAGGAAAAGCTTGCTCCGTATCGTATGCAACATTTTACTCGGAAACAGAATATTTAGAAGAAAAGAAAAAAAAAACACACATACACAATTGTTGGCTGTTTGTTGTTGAGAGTATTTTCGTTTTTCCGTTTATTGAGTTCTGAATACTTCCTGTATATGAATAATACTTTTTCCATCCCCGTTTCTAGCCCTCCCATATGCCCCAAACACTATACCACCCACCTCATCCCGTTTTACGTACGTATCTGCTTCCTCTCAATCAGATAATTATGTTACCTTCTACACCCGTGCGTGTGAGCTTTTAGCTGCTCTCTATCTCTCTCTATACACTTCTCCAGAACATTTAAATCCATTTTCCCTTCACCGTATAACATTTTCTCTATCTAATCAGATTCTTATTATATCTTTTTGCATGTGTGTTTTTTTGTTGTTGTTAATTATTCGTATTTTTCTGTGTCCTTTTTTATTCAGCTGCGCTCAAAACACGCAGGAAAGAAAACGAAATCGTTCCGTCGATTTTTTCTTTTTTTTTTTGTTCATTTATTCTTCAACTCGGACGTACGATTTTTTCCACAGAAGAAGAAAAACCACACCCTTCTTTGCTTCAGAACTATGTGTGTGTGAGAGTCTGTGTGGCGCAAAACTGAAACACCAGAACACTACGCGCTGTAACATGCAAGGTGGAATAAAAATACTGTTAGATTTCTATGTCTATGTTTCCTCCACATGTGGCCCACATGGTGTGCGGATAGCTCTTCCCTTTTGAACTATAATACAGCTTTCCATTTCCATTGCCACACACTGCACTTTCAAGCGATCGCTCTGTGTCCAATGTATGCTGTGTACGCAGTTTTTGCTATTTATTTTTTTCAATATAAAACATTTGCCCACATTTTCTCTTCCAACCCATTCATCCACATCCCCCCCCCCCTAGCATGATGCACCACTTATTAGCGACATTTCGTTTCACCGACGGTGTGCGAACGAACGACCATCGTACATCGGCATCATCAACTTCATCGCAAACAGCAGCAGTAGCAGTGCCGGAACCATCAAGCCGTGGGCCGCTGTAGGACGCTGTGGGTGACTTCCGCTACGGGACGATGGTTTACTGCCGTCGTCCAGCTGGCTGCGGTTGGCGTGCTGCATCGCTGCCGGCTTCTCACCTGCGCACGACGAAAGCAAACGGGAAAGCAAAAATGGTAAAAGAATTTATTTAGCAGAAATTACATTAGCTACTATTTTATTTAACATTGTTACTGCCGCTAAACGATGCAATTTGCATGACGTTGCTTCGGTGTGGGGGGAGGAGATTGTGACATCGTTTGACGTACTGTGGCCGAGCTTTATGTGACCTTTTTGATCCTATGTGTATGTGCTTTTTTGTTCACAAGGAATTTAAAATAGCAAAGCTTTTCCAAACGGAAAGTTACTCGCTCCTTCTCCAGTTTGGGACGGTTTCTCCAGCTTAGAGCAAAGGTTTAAAAATATGCATGTTTTAACATCTGGTTGGAAGTTTAAGATTGCTGAGCTGATGTTACAAAAATGCACACGATGCCAATTAAAATGCGACTGGAATGGAATTATGGGATTAGAAAGTTTGCTCACAGCTGATGGGGCAAGGTACAAGAGTTTAATGCGGATAAAGCGTAGAGCTACATGGGATAGGATAACTTTTCTGGGGCGTTTTGTGAAGAAAAATGTTTGCCAAAAAAGCTCAAACAAGTTACTTGCTTATGATAGAATCACAGGAGAAGTTTGGATGGCTCATGTTAAAAGTCATTTTTTGAGATTTGACTATATTTTCAAAGTGAAACTATGGGCTTGATAAATAAATTCGTTGAATTCGTTTTTGGACGTTCATAGGGTTTATGTTTTATCTGAAACTTTCACACTCTGAATAACAAATGTTTAAAAGAGTGTGTTTTTTTGCGGCTTTTTGAACCTTAAATTAGATTACACCAAAAATCCAAAAATTAGATCACACAAACAATCAACACATTTCGTAACTTTTACCAAAGAAAGGATTCTCTTTGTACGATGAAAGGAAAGATCCAATGACATGACATCCAATGATGGCTTGCTTTGATATTGTTTTAAAATAATTCTCCACATTGTGCCCACATGATTGGACAGAGTGTTATTCATATAAATTAATGCTGTCGCTGTATCTAGGCAACTACATCGAACGTTCATCTGCAATCAGTTGAAAAGAGACGCTTGAAACGTTCGATTAAATTAAATGCAATCCAAAATTAGCCTCAAACTCCAACCATGACCTTAAATCTCAATCAGCTTGTATAAACATTAATTTTTTAAAGTTAGTTTCACTCTAATAGATTTTTTAAATAAATTGTCCAGTTAGTACACCTGCGGCGAACTGCATGGAAATTGCACGTACAAACGAAATTCTTTTCAGCGGTCTGTTACATGCTCCTGATTGAATTGTGTAAAACAAGCGACTCATCGTTCTCAACCTGCTTCATGCAACTGGTGTGCACTGTTACGTTTAGCGCTAAAATGCGGCAAAACCAAACCCCGACAGCCCGCGGAAAACTCACCTTGCAGCACGTGCACGGTGATGCTGGCCGGGCGTGCATTCGATGGAGCGCACGTGTAATTACCGGCGTGCCTTAAGTGGACCTCCTTGATCGTTAGCACGCTCGGTGCCGGTGTCAGGATGTGCGAGTACAGCATCGCCGGTCCGCTGTAATTCATCGCGAGATGATGCTGGTGGTGGTGGTGATGGTAATGGTGGTGCTGGTGATGCAGATGCGGATGATTCTGTGGTCGATCCAGTAACGGGTCGGATGACGGTGCTGCGTCGCCGCGCTCGAGCGATAGATCCGCTCGATCCAAATGTTGCTGCAGCTGGTAGGGCGAGGAGGATAGGGCCGCTGCAGCCAAGGACGCCAGCAGCAGCGAGGAGGAGGACGAGGGCGTTAGGAAGGGTTCGGCCGAATCCTGCCCAAGCTGTAGCGAGCGCTGCAGCAACCGGTCGTCGTCCAGCAGATTGTAGCCTTGCTCCTCGGACGAAAGCTCGGGCAGCTCGTGCAGGTCGTCCTCGAGCGGGTGCGGGAACAGGTAAGGGTGAAGATGAGAGGGATGGCTGGCGGTGGCCGGCGGTTGGAACGGTGTGACGGAAAATCCGTTCAGCTGATCAAAGTTGACCATATTCTGCTCGTGGTACCTGTGATAAAGGAAAAGGTGAGCATTGGGAGGAGCGTGTAAAATAAGTTAGTTTAATGAAGCAGAACGATGCGGATCGGGAGGGGTTTTGCAGGTAAGTGCAGTAAAGTATGATGAGTTTCAAGGGGAAGCAACTGCAACCGGTTGAAGGAGATACACATAAATGGTAATAATTTCAATTTGCTTAGCAAATAAATTGAGGCGTTGTGGCTTAATAATTCCATTTGTACAACGATGGTGCTATGAGTGAATAAGAAAGACATACCACAAACACAACGTGATATAAATGTTAGTAGTTCTGTTCTGTTCTAATGTTCATCAAGCTCTTGATTCTTCAAATGTGTACAAGCAAATTCAAAGTTTAAAATTAAAGTCTGTGGTTCAGAAATGCCGAATACATGAGACAACAACATAGCCGTCTTAGGTTCAAATCTAGGATGAAGCTATGTCTTCAAACAACCTTAAATATTGTTAACCAATTAGTCGTTTATATCAGGAAATTCCGAACCGATTACAGTTGTTGCACGAAATTAAAAAAATAACTTAGAAGTTCATTGAAAAACTCTAGTCAGGCTGACAACCTACAAAGTATTGTGTTCATTGTATTATTTGGAATCGACTATCTTTTGACTAGGCGAATGAAGCCAACTGTCTCAAAGTCGCTATAAAAAAGAATATCTTTTGTGAAAATGTTAAAACATCAGATATTATACATTGGGAATTTCTATTTATGTAGACAAGGGTTATGTGTACCTTAAAGACAAGTGTTTCGTTTTCGTTCGAATTCTATACCTCTAATTGCACATCAGAATATAAGGAAATGCATTGCCTGAAATGGCTTCAAATCAGTCCCACAACCTGTTTAATATCCTGCAACCTTATATCAAACACAAAACCACCCACTTTTCCTAAACGTAATTCATTCGTAGAACGAATTCATAATGCGTAGCTCATGCTATTATCTGCACTGCAAATCTACCAGCATGCCGGGCGGGCGTCACATGATCACATGTGCGTCTTATCCTTGTAACGGCTTTTTACTAACCGTTTCCAACTACTCCATCGCCGTTCCAACGGCCGATTGATCATAGACCATATGCCCTCGAGATGACCGTGATACTGGCAGCATTCCGGCCTATCGGCCAGACCGAATCTGCCTCATCTGTTCCGTGCGCTCGAACGGTAGCATTCATTCGCAGAAATTTACGACCCAAAGTGCACTGAATAATGTAACCTCACTAACGACGGATGCGTGTAATCGGGGACGATTGTCCCATGTTTTCCGACCGTCTACTCCCAAACGTAACCATCGCGCCGGGTCGATTACCGGGTTACATTGTGTTGTAACGTTGTCCCTTGCTGCAAAATTCAATAGTCAGAAAAGAGACAGAGCGAGAAAGAGAGGGAGAGAACGGAAAGAGGCAATGCACTCCTGCTTGTACCGATGCGGAAAGTAATTATCTTGATCAACGATCTCGCTCACCATCCCGGGTTGTCGGTTTTCGGGGTTTTCGGGATCGTGGTGTGTGCATGCATCGGAGACCACCGAAATTGCACCAAACGTACGTGGTTTGACGATTAGCGGTTTTTGTGGGGGTAATTGTAGCGCACTGGTGGATACACTGTACGTAATTTGGTGGCGTGTGTTTGCTGATCCCTTCGGTTAGGAATGGAATGGAAAAGCTCCATGGAAGTGCGGTACGATTAATTTGATGAAGTTATACATCCTTACGCCACGGAAAATGAGGAGTCACATTTTTGTATGATGTAACTACTAAAACTAGTGGGAAAAATCATCTGCAATAATAAAGACACTAAACTGTATGTATCATTTCAAAAATAACAGATGAAGAGATTAACATCTTCATGCAATTTATGTTTTATTGTTCTACATTTCACGGGCTCTATTGCAGCGCGTGCAACGCTTTAATGAAAGAGTATATTCGCAAACTGTTGAGAGCTCTAAATAAATCTAAGAAACAGTCCAATGGCTTTGTGTCCTTCAACCAGTCTTTACACAACTAAGATAAAAAGTGGACAAAAAACAACTCACGTCTTGCTTTGAACTTCGCAAAGGACCATCGTACCGTATCCGTTTGCTTGGTACGGTTTCGGGTTTAAAAAAACTGCAGCCAGGAGACGTGACAATGCTCGATGTACCACTGGATTCACCTGAACCGTTCTACCAAGAGACAGAATTATGCTCTCTTCAGAAAAGCTCCCCAACAACTACGAACTGACCAAACAAGACGTGCTTATAGCGAAAATGGTCCAATGAATGCAATTGCTCTTAAATTTTATTCGCTTTACGTGCTGTATGTCTGCCAACGTTGGATACATTTTTAATTGACCCAAAAATAAACCCGTTAAGCGTTTCGCGTTTGATGTCAAGTCTTTTTTATGTATTGTATTTCAGTTGTTACCCCAGGTGACAATCTATTGATTTTGGTAGCTTTGCAAACTTTCTAGTAACTGGAAACTTTCTAACAAAAACAAAGCATTGTTTCGTTTGAATTATTTGTGCTACTAACTGCCTCGGTGGCGCCTATTCTTGATCAGCTGATCAGTTTTGTCCCTGCTTGTTTAGTGTTCACTGCCTAACTTATTCCTTATTGGCCCTATTTTTGGTAAGCTATCCGCCCCGCCTTTGGAGATAACTTTTTCTCTCTATTTGTCACAACAGCACCATCTGGTGTTTTCCTTGTAAATTATTCGAGCTGTCCTTGACAGGCTGCTATGTATGATTAAACATTGACACAAAGAAGCTTTTTCTAGCTGTGATCGTTTAATTACTAGGTTAATTGATCAATACCAAATGTGTGGATACAACTAGCAAAATGGAAGAATATGTTTGTTTGGAAAAGGATTTTTTTTTTTGAAAATCGGGATCCAAATATTATGCAAATTATGGTAAATTCAAACGTTTTTAATTTGTAAAGCTTCAACTGTCACAAACCTAACAAGTGACGATTTCCCTACTATGCTTTGCACTAGCATTGCCCATTGTAAGTAATCAATAGCTAAAAATATTAAATATAGACACTTTTTAGTCCCTCCTGCCATTGATATTTGTAATAGGATGAAAAGCTACTTAAATCCTGAACAAATACTTAAACCGACGGTCATAAAACTCTTACAAATCCCTCCAGCCGATGAACGGTAGTTGTGCAGCTTGTGTGCCCTATGTTCGTGCCATTTGGCTATAGTAGCTGGCCAACATGCTCCATTCAATCGTCTAGACGCCATTAAGACGATAGATTTACTTCATTATTTATTTAATTTTAAAGCAAGATGGATGGAGCAATATGACAAAATTACATAGTAATGGATTAAAATTACCAGCAATTTGTGAGTAAGTTCAAAAGAGTGTCAAAGGAAAACTGTTTTCATACTTTCTTAACAGGCAATTTCTTTTAAGAGCCTTGAAAACAATAATTTACATCATTTTATAATTTTCTTTTTGAGTGATGCTAGTTAATAGAACAAACCAAAAAATTCTGTCAAAACATGTCTGTACATCATTTTTTTAACTGTCTGTTTCTGTTTCCTGTATGATTTTATCATAACTTTCCAACATAAATAAAAAAACTTAATTATCAGATCACTTAATCCCTTCCTTATGCTAACACTCCAAGCATGACTGTTCTTAGTAACTCTTTATCCATTTACAGCACAGCACCACACATTTTAAGGAATCACTTAACTTATAACAGTACCTGTTAGCAAACTTAAAAGCATCACACACACATACCCCCACAACTGCCAACTGCTCTTTATACATATCAGCAAAGTGGTTCAGTGCATTTGACTGATTCGCCTGAAAGTTCTGCATAATGCTTGACTGAACCCGAACCAGACGACGTGGAAGACAGGTAGAACTAGGCCACAACACACAGTGGTCAAGGTTAGGGGCGAAGGTAAGCGTTGGTTAAAGTTTATGGTACTTATTCTGACACATCCGAGAAGTGTGACTAACGAGCAACTTAGCATCCACTTAGCAACAGCAAAGTACAATAGAAAACCATCTGCACAGAAAGTTCAATCTTGTTCAATGTATAAAAGGTTTTATAACTTCAACATACTACCCTTACACTTTGGTTGGTATTTGGCAGCATTATTACCACCAATCATCATTTTTCCTCCAGACACGCTTTGTGTTCAACAATGTCAGTTTGCGAAACGTTAAATTTGCAACTTACCAGCGCGCTTACTTATCATAACACGCCCATACCCGCAGCGAGGTATAATTAAGTAAGTGATCCCTGTTTGCAACGTCCAGTTGATGCTGCATTTACCCTGGTGGGATAAAAAATGATGTGTACCGTCGAATCGAACCGGTACGTGGGTTGTGCCATCAGCCTCCGTTCCACCCAATTCGAGTGTCACGTTACTCTCTGCAAGCGTTGGCCTTACGAGGAGAGGAGTGATACACAGTACCGACAGGGCACGGCCATATCATGAATCCCTCATTAATACCTGTCGCACATATTTATTTCCCGCCTGCGCGCGGATGATCGGGCGAATGGGTTGTTGCTGTTGTTGTTATGAGCAAGGCCGAGTTTCCGTGCACACCGTCGTCCGATAAGCGGTGAGCCAACACCGACACACAAAACGAGTGGGCTTTAAAAAGCTATTTGTCACGGGATGGTTGTGTCATTTTGGTTTGTATTTTTGTGTAACCTTTCATAAGTAGCGAGGAGAAGCAGATGGGTAAGAGTGAAACAAAGAGGGCAATAAAAATGCAAGCTTTATTGACTGCTGCTGCACAGTAGTTATGAGTACCTGGGCCATTTTTTCCGGAACCGTATCGGCAACATAATGCCTCGAGAGAAGGATTATCTTTCTCCGTATTATGGGTGTCGTTTGTTTACGATCATCGTTTGAATGATATAAAATAGAAGCTTTTGCGCAATTTAAAAAACAAAGAAACCCCGTTCCAAAAGTTCTTGTGCATGATATATGTAGAAGTTGTCATAAAAAAGCCTCTGTTCTGTACATTTCGCTATCCTTATTATGCTTGTTGCAACCAATTTCCATACGATTTCCGGTTCGCGCTTGGTAAGCAAATTCGCTCACAGCGCAAAATGAAGTAAATTATTCAATACTCACCAGAACACGAACGTGGGATTCTCGGTAGCGCTCTGTAATTTGCACTCCAGCCGCAGGGTAGATCCTTCGTCAATGTGTAGATCGGGTGCGCCGACTATCGCTGCTACCGCTTCTGCAAAATACATCAAAATACGGGAAGACGGGGTAAGAAATAAGAAAGTCAGATGGTAAAGACGCAGTCAGGCGCACAAGTCCGCTCGCCCGACTCGGTTTACGCTAGCCGTGTGAGCCGGATGGATTCTAGCTCATCCAGGAAGCAAGGTTTGTGCACAGCTTAAGCTTGCACATAAAATGTATCCCTTTTCCGCATTCGCATTCGCAGCGTTTCACGGCGTTTGCGTTCGAGTGGGTTTTTTTCGCCGCAGATACTCCCACCAGATACAGCTCATATACACAGGCGAGTGGCTCGTATTTCCCGAGGCACCGGATGAGAACTTGGAGCTTGCTGGTTTACTGCCTGCTAATATGTTTCAGTTGTTTCAGCTTCCCCGGATTCCGGGATTCTGACTATGTATGAGTGTGTGTGTGAATAAGCGTTAGAGCTGCTCCACGGTAAAGCTCGTTTTGTACGTCTTCATTGTGCCCGGTTCCGTTGCCGGTGATACGAATGTTTGAAAGATAGTGAGTTTTGGTGTACCACTTCGCGCTCAATGCTGAATTGAATTGCAATTGTCAGCAACATGACGAGTGTGTTTTATTTTTAGCGTACCTTTTTTTGTTGTTGCCCGTGGGGACTGTTAGGGAAAGGGAATGTAACATCAGAAGCTAGAATGGAGCGGGCTTTGTTGAGCGATGTAAAAGAAAGGATCAACAGTTGAGCATCGTTCTGGGTTTAGTATGCATTATTTCATCGGCAAGCATTTGTATTAGGAAGGAAGATTTATAGCTATAAGATTCAAGCTGCTTTTTTCTCATTTTTTTTACTGTTTTTCTTGTAATCCAAAAAAAAACTTCAATGTGTAACATACGTATTGATTGATACAGGGTTTGTCGAATCAAATTCGAATGTATAAAACATTTTTCATTGCATCTGAAATGTTTTTCAACCGCTGTCAAATGTTTTATTTGCATCACAATAACATTTCAGTTCTTCTACATGACGTTCAACACGTCTCAAGCTGGATTGAGTTTGACAGTTCTTTGCGATGTTTTGAAAATCATATTTAAAAACTGAAATTTAATTTTGAAGCAAATACACCATTTGACAGCTGTTGAAAAACATCTTGGAGGCGGTGAATAATTGTGTGCATATTCGAAAGGCTTTGAAAACTCTGTACAAATAGAAACGGTTGATTTCACATTTAGGAAATTTCATCTTGATATATCTCGGGTTGAGAATTCCTCGATCAACCTTCGCGCTGGGTACTTCCGCAGGATCTACATTAGTGTAACCACTTAGCGCATCTAGTCATGTCAATCCACCATTGTCCTGACCCATTCGCAGGCCTCATTTTGAGGCTATTCTGGGATAGAACTTTGTTCTATCGATCTGACCTTTAATTCCTATTTTGGGCTAATTCTGAACCAATTTTGGACCTCTAACCCGGCCCCACTTTGCGTCAGCCGTCTTCGCCTAACCAGTTACGTGCTTAATTATGCATCGAGAATTGTTTTTACCGCACTCAGCATTTACCCAGTTGATGTTCGCAGCATGTGGTTTCGATGGACTGTAAAACTGATTTTCGCTGAGCTTTGATCAAATTTTGCTTCCATCAGCAGAAAACGGCACACAAAAAATAACAACAAAAATCCCCATAAAGCATGGATGCGGTAACTGCTGCTGCTGACAGGCTGCCACGTTACCAGATATAATTGCAACCAACCGGGAGGTAGTACAATAGAAATTCACAACACCAAAACAGACACGTGTGAAACGCGAACGATGTTCAAAATACGTCTAAAAAAGTTCTAAAAATAAGTTAAATCCTTGCATGAACAACGCCGTACAGCAGCGGCAATGGGAACAAGCTATTTCAGATTCTCCGAAGCAGCAAACTTTTCGGCCCATTTGACTGCAAAATTCCATGTAGCGGGCTTTATTTGCAATCACACTCCACAGCGTGCGCGAGCGCCCGAAATATTGCTAAATTCTTCACATGCTCGAAGTAGCAGAAGTTAAAAAGCAATCGGAAATGTCAACCGGGCGGCATTGGGCAATAGGTAAACCACCCCGTGCCTGTTCGAAAGAACAACAATGGCAACACACATTGATACAGCTTACGAGATGAAATCCATTTCCCTGCACGCTGCTTTCATCTCGTGGGAAAATGTATCGCTTTCAAATCGTCTTCGGCTACCGAACCGACCGAAGAAGCTTGCTTGCTTGCATGGGAAAAGTTTCAATTACGCCCCAACCGAGAGCGAGAGAGAGAGAGGGGTGAAGGGATGAAGTTTGGAGGAAGAAAAAACTAGAGCAGAAACCTAACATCCCTAATACGGCACGATCCCAGCACGTACGTGTGAGTGTGTGTACGTTAGCTTGTTACCCGCTTTTCAATGGTAAAGGTTAAATTTGGTTGCAGATTGTAAATAATTTAATTAAAATATACGCTTGACGTGAGCGCTTGGTAAGCTTTTCCCGTCCAACGACAGCGTACAACGACGGCGCACGGCACGTTACGGTTAAGGAAGCACGCAAGCACACCGGTCGACCGGTGCCGGCTAGAATGGCTTCGGAAACTTGCCATGTATCCGGTCCGAACGGGTAGGAAAGCTTTTCCTTCTTTCTGATACATGGACACACACACACACACACACACTGGGAATGGCAGCGGTAGCGCTGGATTCGATGCGATTTCATCAGGCTTTAATGAAAACTCAATTTCCCAGAACACCTACTCGCGCGTGGAACGCTCCCCTGTACACGTTAAATACTTGAAAAATACTCCTTACGACGATGTAGCCAAGATGTATGGAGGTCTTTCTACTGGTGCCTTGGGTGTACCACCTTTCGCCGGTAGAAACAGGATCGCCCCACCATCGCCACTACGCGCAGAACTCACTCACACGTGTGGGAATTTTCTTTTATTTTTTACCCCACCGACCCGGGGGTTTTGCACCCAATTGGTCCATAAACAGGATCCGTTTTAAATTCCGCCCAGCTCGGGTGTGGAATGAACCCCTCCGGTTCGTGCAATTTGTAAGCGGAGTTACATTCTAACCGGTTCTGGTTTGGCGAAACGTTCCACCGCGTCAACGCGCAGTGCTGTTTGGTGGGAATGATTGAGTAACTTTAGCGGTTCAGGAGTGGAGGGGGCGGGGCATTGATGGGGTTTTTAGGTGAAATTCAGATGATGGCAAACAGAAGAGAGCGGAAAAAACAACCTCCGCCATAAGATCGCATGGATGGACGTGCTGTGAAGTCAGCGTGTACCTGGAGCGGTACCGGTGGAGCAGCTTTTGGGTCGGCAAATTTGCTGACAGATTGCTGGTTCCCGGCATTTCAGACCCACTGTCTAGCTTTTCAGACGCTGTAAGCGGTGATTGAAAGTTGATCGCCGGGGAAATATGAATAAATGGAATTTTCATTTTCAGAGAAATTAAACAACACGTTCACTGGAATGCGAAGCGTTAAGTTCCCGCTTGTTTTTTTGTTCGAGAGATAGGGGAAAAAATTTAACGTTTGAATTATTCAGGAGATTGTTTCAGTTTTGATTTGCTTTATAGTTCTGGGACAGTCGGTGAAACGATTACCAGTAAATGTAATATACTAGTATAAGGGCATGCTTAGGCGAGTTACTACGAGAGCTGGTTCCGTGGAACAGTTGTGAATTTTCGTTAAATTCGTAAAATTGGTTCGTTCAACGTTCAAATGTTTGAGCTTAATGTTTGTTTGAACAAGATTCGTGGATGGTGCCGCGCTGAAATTTGAAATTTCAAAAAAAAAAAAAAAAAATGCACTCGTTATATTGCTATCTATGTTTCTGTTCCTGTTAATAATAACTGATTCCATATAAAGGCCGGAATTTGTTTAATTTCGGTACAAAACGATTACAACCGCATTCAACGTTTGATTTATTTTTGTCTTAATCAGGACGCCATGATCATGCCATTAGTGGTATTATTCGTTTTTTGTTTATTTGTTGATTTTGTTATCTCTTCTCTATAATACAAATCTAGCAAGTACTGAGCAAAGCGTTATTTTCTAGCGGATGCTTGGATGCTTTTAAATTAGTTTACAACCGGTTTGGTTATGGAAAACGCAACGCCGACTTAGTTTTTTTGTTTTTTTTTGAAAATCAAGGAGAACAATGATACAAAAATTCAGTCAGAATTCAATACTTGAACGCTTCACTGTTCAACAGTCGTTAGTTTGATTACATTTAAGTTAAAACGCATGTGTTTGTGTGGAAAAACGGCTACAGAAAAATTAGCATACATCTTCAACTAAAAAGCACACATACAATAGTTGGAAGTCAACCGTAGTTGAACCAGTGCGCTCAGACTGTATAAACATTTATGAGTGGTGTTTAGAGATTTTTCCATATATTGGCCTATTTTTGTTGAAGCATAGCTAAAGAATGTCATCTACGACGTGTGAGGAAAGTTTTCCGATAAGTGATCCAATTAACTGTCCAAAAAGCCTCAAAGTCGAAAGACATGTGTTTTACTTTAGGTGGCCGCTACGCTAGGTCCGGGTGTATAAAAAGTTACTGCAACAAATAATATTCTTTTAATGGTAATAGATCATGCTGGTCTATACAGGCCTACGAGACTTAATTAGGTACTACGAAGTCAGATAGTTAACCCTTGCTTAGGACGACGGTCCAGTCGATAGTACCGCAGGATCCGCTGAATTCCCAGTAAGAATACTGTAAAATTTCAGAATCGACAAGAATTCAGAATCAGTCCTAGGATCGGTGTGGGTTCAGTTTCCGGGAATCAAACAATAAATCGAGGGAAATCTTTTTCCCAATTATTACAGAGAAGTTCATAAACACAACCGCTAAAAGCGCAGAGCTAGGATGGTGCTTTAGATTCCCGATCTTGCATCTTTAAACATCCCTTCCCGATATAACATCTCATCGCACACTTTCGTACAATACCGCGCACGGTTGACCTTTTACGAAAAGGTTTGCCAATTTGGGATTGATCTCACACATTGTTTGCATTGCATAAAAGCATGTGATACAAACACAGCACACTAGTTAGATTAAAAATTCTGACCGCAAAATACCGGCTCATTGAAGGGGTTTCATTTGGCGGCGTTATAGGCGCGCCCGTCGCATCAGCATTTTTAACCAATATTACCCGTGTCCCGTGTCGAAGGGGCTTAGTTAGTTCGCAAGGGTAAGGCCAACACCTTTCACCCAAGCTCACGATCGAGTTAGCGATGAAAGGAGCAACATTTCCGTCCGCTTTTGTTATTATTCCCATTGGCGGATATAAAGAGTATCATCTGAAATTTGTTTGCTTACGCGTTTGCCTTTTCGCTCCACACTTTTTTGGTTGGCTTACAGACAGGATCGCAAAAGGGCTGTTTTTTTTTGGCTGTTTCATCCGCAATCTAATTTGCCAGCTCGAAATGGGAGCGTATTTTCAAAGGGCTTGCAAAAGGATTGCGCAGGAATTCCTGACACAGATTCAGGAGGATAAATATAAGTGAGCTGGAGAAGAAAAAAAGGTGTGCAAACAAACAAACGTATGCAAAAAACCGAGCCCAATATCGACCACCGGAAATGGCCAGAAAAGAATAAGTAGCGAAAATGTTAAAACTAAACTTCCACGTTAGTGTTGTGCAGCCAGCGAAAGATATCGCCCGTGGAGACGGTCACCGTAAAAAAACGAAGCTACAAATACGACCAGCTTTTCCAAACATGAAAATCCATTCCGATCGAGCACCTGACGCAAAGACGGGAAACAAACATTGAATGCGGAGGTGGGCCAGATTATTTACCCTATCCGCTGAGCTGTATCCTCTCCCTCGGGAAGGAGATAGAGTGAGCGAGGACGAGGATTCCTATTGTCCTTGTGCCGTTTTCTTACCGGCAATCTCGCCCGCCCTATCTTCTTCGGAAAGCTATCGTGCCCGACTAGTGTGGATTTGTGTCATCGAAGGAATTTTTCATGAGAGGTTTATCTTTTGCGCCGGTTCCTTCACCCACCCGTCCCCCCTCCCCTCCCACAGGGGACGAACGCAGGATTGCACTCGTTTTCCCATTTACTAGGCCATATTTTCTTATGCCCGTATGCCGTTGTATTGAAATAAAAATCCTGCCAAAGTGGCTCCCCGTGTACCCGGGTACCGCTTTTATTGGAAAATCATGCCCAACCTCACCGTCCGCGTATCGACAACCGTTTGTGTCGTTTTGCGCCGTACAAATGGCGCTGTTCCGGTGTGTTCCGGTGTACGTACAGGCATACCCACTGCTGCTGCTAGCAAATGGAGAGCAAGAGCCCTCGACAGAATCGACTACACGTGCCCATACATACCTACGACTTTAAGCTCGACAAATACCGACTGAACGGGATGAACGGACAGCTGGCACTCGTACAGGCCCTCGTCCTCGGTGCGCACCGACTTGATCCGCAGTGCCCAGTGGCCCAAGTGGCGCAAATGCTCGACCAGAAACCGTTCGTCGCTGCTGTACGTGGCGAGCCCGACCGTGAGCAGCTGGAAGTCCTGCCGCCGGATCCACGATACCTGTCGGAAGAAGACGATAAAAAACACACACATTGGGTTGTTAGATTGCTTTCAGTGGTGGAATGTGACCGTAGTGGTCCTGTAGGAAGTGAGCAGGTATTCGTTTTCCACCTGACGCTGTTTTATTTTCATCTCGCTGGTGTACCTATGTTTTGTCTCCTGCCGATTGGCCAAGGAGACCGTCGAGTGGACTAATCGCTTTTCCAATAAAAACGAAGCTTTTAAAGGTAGAAGGAAACATAGCGGAACGAACCGTAGGGTTATTTTGGGTTTAATGAAAGGGTACGCAAGTAGGTTGCTATTTAATTTAATGAAACGATAAATTAATTGTTTTTGTTTTTAAAGTTTAAAAAGGTAAACAATTGATGACGAAGGGTAAGAAAAAGGATTCTAAATGAAGAAGAACATTAAACAGAACCCGTAAAAATGCAGCGAAGCTATAGTAAGAGTTTGATAAGCTTTTAAATGTGGAGGAGCTCAATACAACCGACCAGAATGAATTAGCTATTAATTAATCGGAAGTAAATAATATAAATGAATCAAACTAAGGTTCGCTGGCTAGATGCGGCCCTCAAGAGCCAGTAAAGCGGTCCGCGATTGTGAATTTCTATAAAAAGTTTCACATTTTTTATCCATAAATTTTGTTTCAATATTAGAAAGCTGTTAAAATTTAATTTATCTGACGAATGTTTGCTTATAAAATTTTTGTAATGTTCACCGTTTAGCTAAAAGTAATGTCCAAAAAGCGCTTAACAACGTTGTTTGCGATGTGAGTTCGAGCTCGAGACCCCTGAGTTAGGCTATAATTTCTAGATTCTTGATCTAATTTCTTGGACTTTACAGACGCTCGGGACTTGTTTAATACCATATCATCTGATATAGGCAGTCCTTGCATCATGGGGACGGGGTCCATATGAGAACCTTGAACCCATGGCGAGCACGTTATATCTCTTCTGGATATTTGATAAAGGCTTAAGGGTTCATTTGCATTGCTGTTAAATTATAAGTTTTTATGAAATAATACTTTAAACATTTAATGAAACTACTTCAATTGTATGCGTACTTGACATGATACTCAAAACGATTGAAACTGTGGTTATGTGTGGATGCATCAATTTTTCATGTTTTTCTCATCAATATTCAGAGTTTTTAAACAATCTGAGAACCATCTAGCTTATGACAAATATTACAAAAAGCGATTGTACAATTTGTTGTTCTATTTGTTGTTTGTACAAACACTTTGTTCTATTTTGTTGTATAGGCAATGTACTCAATAAAAAATCAACAAGCTCAAACGTTCAAGATCTCAACTAACTTGTCATCATTGTACAAATTCTACTAAATATCCTACACTAATTTCTACGCAGAATTCCTACGCTAAATTCCTAAGCTGAACTGCTACGCTATTTCCTACGCTAATTCATAAACTATTTCTACGCTGCATATTTACTACGGGGTATGATTTTCTTCGACTGAAGCTGGAACTGTATCGCTGCCTGGTCTGAACCAGGTTTAAGTATTGTTCCGCATTCGAAACAGTTCCATGTACTGTTTCAAGAAATGAATGAAATCGGGAGCTATTCCTCGACCTATATGGGTTCATGATAGTTTCTAGGACAGATATGGGTTCATTATAGGTTTCAGGGCCGTTATAGGTTCAGGATCGATTCCAGGAACGGTGAGGGTTCATACTCTGTTTATGAATTGGTATGGCCAGTATTAGTTCCTGGTCCGGCATTCGGTAATGTGCAATTTTGAACCAGAATATGTAAAGGATTGGTGTCAGGACCAGTATGGGTTTGGTTTTTAGATGTTAGGTCTCTTAAGGGGTCGTCATGAGTACCTCATTTAAATTAAGTTCGGATGCCATTTATTTAAGCGCAAAGAACATCTTTGAAATTAGTTTGAGCAGCCCTGTAATCTGTCTAAATTAACTAGTGGTGTAAAAAGACTGTAGAGTAACTAAATAGCTTAACGCAATAAGGCAATGAATGGAGCCATTGTCTATGGAAAATTGTTTCCAAAATACGATATTGGTAAAACGAATGTAAATTGAAATGAAAATTAAGGATTTACAACACATGAACCTTATAAATCAGCCCAAATTTTGTAAAAAAAACACTGAAATTTTTAAAAGTTAATGATCATATCATACACAAAACAATTCAAATAACCAACTAAAATTCATCGAAGCGAATAGACAACCATATAATATACTAAGTTAATTTAATTAATTACTATTTCAACCGTAATCTAAGTTAAAAATATGTTATTTTAATCCTTCTCTAACAAAAAAAAAAAACAAACCGTTCCTAAACGATCCCCATTAAACGATCCGACCACATTAAAGGAAAGGAATTACACGCCCACCATCGTAGCTCGTAGCTTAGCCTCGTAAGTAGTGTATATTATTTCAGCGAAAACACACTGCCTCACCAACTGCCATTATTGGCAAAGATATTGTTTACGTTGTCTGTATCCCTTCCCGTGACGCCCTTTTTGTACCCCTTTCTTTCCTCTCAGTTCCTTCCTTCCCAGGGAAGGTTAAAAGCCCGAAAAACAAGGTGTATAGCGAAGCGAAATTTCAACTCACCAGGGCGGAAGATTGGCTGATGACGGTGCACGGTAGCAGGGCCGTGCCGCCCCGTTGTGCGGTGACTTTTGTGTTGTTTTGGGTGGCAAAATACATCGCTGCCGGAAATGGCGACACCGAGGGAGCGTCCGATGCGGCCGGCTGTTGATGGTGGTGCTGCTGCTGCCGATGCTGATGTGGATGGTGATGTGCGTGATGATGATGTGCACGTGGTGGATGGTGGTCGTCGCTGTCGGTATCTTGTACCGTTTGGCGTTGTGAAGAGGTGAAATCTGCGAAAAAAAGGTATACCATTGATACGGAGGATAGGGGAGAGAAGAGAGATAGAAGCCATCAGTAAGGGTACAGCATTTGAGGTGAATTTTTGTGATGGATTTTTGGATGTTGCCAACAGTGGAAAAACAACCGCAACAACCGTGCCCGGGGACGGTGGTGGAGCAGCAGCACGCGAGCATAAAATTAATGTACTACATTTCCGTGTTCGTGCCTACGACTTCCCGGTGTCCCCTTGTGTTTGTGTCTGCAGGGTGCAAGACGTAGCGAGCCGGAAAAATAAACCCACCACCCACTTACTGGGCACGCACTGGGAGGTGAAGATAAGAGGGCGAGAGTCACCTTCCCATTTCATCCTGCGTGTTGCGCTGCGATGATTGATTGCATTCGGAGGTCGGTATTAATTTATTTCGTGTATTTATCGTACCCTGTCTATACACTGGCAAATTCCAGCCCCCTGTCTCTCTCTCTCTCTCTCTCTCTCTCTCTCTCTCTCGTGTTTGTTTTCTCTTCAGCTTCCCACTTTTTGGCCGTAATGCCGCTTTTCGTCGCTGTCATTGTTGTTGTTGTTGTTACCATCGCCTCCCCCCACCGATGACCTGCAGGCCTTGCTTGATCGTCTTTGTTGATGTTTACTTACGCGCATCCCGCCACCGGAAACAGTTTGGGACGGTTGCGGTTGTGAAGGATATGGGCGGTATCTCGTATTGTTATCACTAAGCCTTCCCCAACCAGCCCCATCCATCTTGGAGTGAAGAAAAATAAACCAAAACCGTACCGACCACCGCACTGCGTCCTACAACAATGGTTCGACTTTATGATATTTCGCAGCGATCCCTCCCAGTGGTTGATTTCCCACGCGCCCTACCCAGCCCCCCTCGCTCGTCCATTGAAAAGCCTCCCATAGATGATGGAGGTGGTGGTTTGTGGACGCGGGAATAGAATAAAACTCCATCAGAGCTTGTGAAGTGTATTGCTCTTTCTTGTCAGCAGTCGTCAGCAGTTCTCACCCGATATGACGGCAGAGCTCATCTTTTGCCACAGCACTTTGCTGGCCAAACCCCCAGCTATTGCCAGCCTTCTTGGGGGGGGGGGGGGGTCATTTTTTTTTGTTATTATCGTCGTCGTCGTCTTCTGCTTCTTTCTTTTCCTTTCCTTTCGCACAGCAATAGCGCCAACACTCTTAATGTACCGACGACTGTAAACGAACCGAACAAATGGACGAATCTTGTATTTTTTTTCTCCTGCGCAAAGGAGTTGTTGAAGAGCGTTGACGAACGGAAAGAGAAGGGAGGGCAAAAAGCAACAAAAGAAAAAAATTGTAACGCAACAGCAAAAAAGGGCGGTAAGCTCTGTCAAACTCCAAAACTTGTCAAGTGTGGAGTGGGGGCTGTGATTTCGGTGGAAATGAAACAGTTGGCCCCGTCCCGCCGCCGCCCGATTGCTAGAAGATGGAGGCGAAAGGGGGAGGAAAAAAGCACAAACCGCCAGCATTTGTTATCCGCTGATGGATGTTGTTGTTTTGTGTGGGGAAAAGTGTATTTTTTTTTGTTTTGCTTCATTCCTTCCCAGCCGCTTGGTTTTTAATGTTATGCTGACTGTGGTGGTTTTGAAATAACCTGAAATGTATTTTTCAACCAAAAAAAACAAGAGTGTTAGCGTGTGTAGGAGGGTGGGTTGTAATGCCCTTCCTGTGCGCCAGCAATTGTCAACATTCAGCTGTCAGGAGAAAAGATACAAAACGAACGTCAGAGTTGGCTTTTGGCGTTGGAAGAAAGAAGGGAAGGAGAGTAAGAGAAAAAAAAAGATCCCATCTTGAAGGAATGAAAGGGGCAAAGCGATTGTTGTTAAACTGTATCGTGCGCTGTACTGAGCGAGCAGCGAGCTAATGGATCATACGAATCACTTAAGAGAGTGTGCACAGAATTCGCATTTATTGCGGCGTTGATGGAAGCTTTCCAAGCTTCTCGCGGGGCAAAAAGCAAGAGGCAAGAAGTGCAAAAGACGCCCCCAAGAGCGTAGATTTATTATTCGCTAAACGCCCAAGCACTGAACGTATTGTGTCTGTGGGCGGAGGGGGGATTATCCGGGAGGGAATGCAAGAACTGCGGCGACAGGGGGTAGGGGGCGACTAAACCGATCCATTATTTTAATTAAATTGAGTTTGTGTGTAAATACTCTGTGGCACCGCACCGAGCTGATAATTGTGGTGAGATGAATGTTAATGGATATCACTTGTAGAACTAATTTGAATGTTTGTGCGATGAGTGGGAAAGCTGTAAACTGATTCCACTTCCTAGCAATCGCAGTGATTTGTGCGGCAAAGTGGGAAAAATATTTTTATAACAGCTGGCAAACGGAAAGTGGGCGGTGGAAGCGTTTTTTTTGCTTTTTGCTATTAAGCTGTGAGGGTCGGTTTCATTGAGTTACACTGCTGTCAATCAATTTCACGTTTGATGAGTTCAGCTATCAAACAGCAATATTTGAATGAATGTTTTTAGTACCCAGAAATGATTTAGCTTAATGCTAAGCAGCGGTCTTGGAATGCTTTCCAATTATAGAATATGTCGTTGGCAGGAATAATTTCTTTGCGTGGAAAATGAAGCTACCATTCTACATTACTCTTCGCAAAATTTTGCATGCTTTAGCTGGAAGGACATTGTGTGGGTGTGCAACAAGGTCTTCCGTAACCTTTTGAGATGCATATTTTAACACTGCGTGGCTGCGTGTAAATATTCAAAGAAATGAGGCTGAGAAAAGGTTACGAGAAAAAGGCAGCTTAAGCATTCATACAAGTTCCACAAACCTATTTGAATGGTTCTGAATCATGTAACTAAATTTGAAGCAATTTACTAATAATAGATACAGAACAGATAGTATTTAGTGAATTTAGTGCACGCTTGACTTCTTCTTTCTCCAGGTCCAGGTCTGCCTCTGTACCTCTAGTGGGACTTGGCTTTCAGTGAGACTTACTGATTACATATAGCGGGATAGTCAGTCCTACATATGGGGGCACGGTCCATTTTGGGGCTTGAGCAAGGGCCGTATTTAGTACTACTAAGCGGTCACATGATGCCCTGGGGTCTCGAGGAGCCCCAAAAAAACAGGGACCTACTCCCCGCTTACAAGTGAATTTGGTAGTTTAGAATCCGCCATAAATTTTCTCGCTCGCCTCTTCAGAAAGGCTTACTAGCTTACAGTTGGACTCCGCTCAGGACATCTTCTCGTGTCAATCCGCCTCTGGCTTGAACCCATGATGGGCATGTTCATGTCGTACGAGTTGACGACTGTACCACCAGACCAGCCCGCTTGACGCTTCATTGAAATAAATGATTATTAACGCATTAAGCACGTTGGACGCATTGAGCATAACTCATTATCTCTTCGAAAATATCCAAAAGCTTTTGAGAATTTAGAACGATGCAAGTTTTTTTTTAAGATCTCTTAGAAGGCAATACATTTGGCTTCTAATAGATCTTAACATTTGAAGAGAAAACAAACAAATACAGCAATACGATATATATGCTAGAGTTAATTCCTATTCGAGCTGCATGTAAGCAATGCTTTACAGGGATGTTTCAGGGGATTTGAATATTGTATAAATGTCTTTGAATACGTTTTTGAATATGATTCCATGAATTTTGTAAAATTATTTTTTTTAAATCGTGAGACAGATGCAAAAATATTTGGAAAGCAGTTACAAAAGTGGTGAAGAATTTTAAAAACAATGGAAGAAATTATAAAAAAATCAATTGAAGCGTTTCATATTTTCTTTTTTAACTATTTGACTGTTTGCCATGTGCATAAATTCACATGAAATAAAAAAACTGATTGAACTGAGAATAGAGTCTGATGTTTTGTGAAAATTTTGAACAACTAACAACGAACAATTTAAAAAAACATTTTAAGAATGGTTTGACACATTTCGCAAAAATTATAAGTTCAAACATTTGCTTGTTTACAATCAATCTAAAATAGTTAGAAATATTTTCCGAACAGCTATAAATGCAATGATGTTTAAATCGCATTAAATAGAAGCAGCATTGCTGTACGTTTCAAAATGCATTTTTGCATGAAATTGCGTGATATTCACTACTTTCTGTGAAACATTAATTAATACCTTTAAATACGAAACAACGAAGGATAATTAAAACCGGCAATGGTTCTAAAATTATTCCATAATTGATTGTAACAAATTCCCGTAAAATGGAATAATTATTGGTACTTTTGGTGAAATGGTTATAATACCATTCATTATTATTCCGAAAAATCATTACTTCACAACATTCAACTAAATGTTACAAGAATTTTGCAGTTATTTATCATTCAGTATTTATAGGGATTATATAGATCGTGAAACGATCAATAAATTCGAAGTATTGTATGAATAATGACCGAAGCAAATGAAGCTAATTTCAATACATAAACTAAAAATCCCTTCACTAAGCACCGCGCGTTACATCAAAAGCGTTGATACACCAAAAAACCTTTTTGTGAAAAAATGTTCCCATAAAACGAAAAACGCTTCAAACTGCACGGAATTTGATTGTGTTCTCCCCCTCCCCCCCTCTCCCACAGTCGAACAGCATTGCTTTACGGCCTTTTTTTGGTGTCATACATCACTCTGCAATACACTCCCAGCAATGAACCTGCGGAATTGTTTTGCAACAGCTCATCGCTACAGTGAGTGCTCGAAGAATGTGCCACCTGAGGAATACTTTAGCAGGCTGTTTTTTTTCTCACGGCACGGCACATTTTTTGCCACTTGCCTCCTCGGGGGGGATAATGATGTGCAGCACGACACAAACTTTTGCGCGTGTGTGCTCATGCGGCACACACACACACACACACACACACACACACACACATCTCGTGAAAGTGTAGTGTTGTTTGTGCGCCTTGTTTCGCATAACGCGGCAGCCACGACAACGGCTGTAAGGATCCAGTTTTAATGGTGGATCACAGGAAGCAGTGGCGTGAAAACACACGTTCCTAAACCATATGAGACCCTCCTCCAGGAGAGGGAGAAAGAAAGGAGTGTAACTGGCAAAAAAAGAGGAACACAAAACAATGAACATGGAAAGTTTATAAGCGGTTTTCCCGTTACTACTTACCCGAGTGTGGTGCGCCCATGACGATGGTAAAGATGAATATCACAGCTAGAAGATGCCTTTGATTGCAGCAACAGAGATAGCTCAGATCGGTACCGGTGTAAATCCAAGCCATGGCACGTGCGTTTCGTTACGAGCAAGGGAGGACGTTTGGACGTTGCGTTTCGGATTCGGTTACGATTTTTGAAGACTGTTAAAAGACAGTGCTAGAAGGGTTTGAAGTTTGAAGCTCGACCGGGTATGTGTCACTGTTTGCGTACTGCGTTCTTTAACTCTTTAACAGGAGTATTCCACTTTTTGATCGTTTTTTCTTTAAATACACATTTAGAAACTTGCCAAGCTTCGCTACCTTACCGTCTGTTACACAATTTTGCTTAATTTACTTTATTTACTCCACTACGAAATGGGAGACGTAAAACTAGGCCAACCTGTTGTAGGCCCCATTAACACGCACGGAGACATATCACTTGCACCATCTCATCAACATCATCATCATCATCAACATCATTCATTACCGTCGCCAACTGATTCATCCACACACACTTTCCTGTACCGTGTGCAAATGGTCTGCAATGTGCAGCTTTTATGCACCATGCACCACATTTCCACTTCCGTTTTCAGACAGATTTGCCACGGTTTGTCCCAGGATGGAAACAACTTTTAATGCGTGGGAAAATTGGCAGAATGTGTGAATGGTGTGAAAGCTGTGTTGACTAGTTTTGCATTGCTCTTCTGTCACATCACACCTACACCCGTGAAGACGAGCACTTGTTTGAGGTATGCAAAAACGGCTTGCTTTACCAGGCTTTACCAACCATGTGCAACGGTGTGCTGTTGCTGCAAGTGTGTCCTAACAGTTCCTTTCGTTCTGTACACTAATTGTACCGAAGTGTGAATTGCTGTGAAAGGCGCTGGCTTAGGCTTTGTTTCTGCTTTCTTCTATACAGTCCGATTTCAATTAACTTTTAACACATTGGCTTGCGTGTCGTCGTAGGGACACCACCACAGTAGCACACACACACGTACACCTTACACACACGCACTGCTGGAGTGACGGTTGTAGCGACCCGTACGCGGCCGACTTTTGAGGCAGGCCTTTCACGATGATCATGTTGCTACCTTCTCCCCCTCCCTACGCGGGGCACGGCTTCTAAACGTCACTAATGATCCTGTCAACGGTGTGGATGGATTTCAATGGTGCAACATTGCTATCTGGTTCCGTTCTATTCTATCGCTTTCCTCCTTCCTTGTTCTCTTGGTTCTCTCCGCTGCTGGCACGGCTTCTATTCACTGCGTTGCGATGTGAAGAAGCATGTTGTTGCTGAAATGGAAAGAAAAGCGAAAAACAAGACGACACGGAAAGGAAATGAGATTGTTGTACCGAGGTAAAAGGTTAGAAATCATTTGCAGTTAAAGTTGACACTCTCGGTTGGAGTGGGGCGCGGTGGGTAGGAAGGCGGTAATGGGAAGGGAGGCAAAGTACTCCCGCACCAGCACCGTTACCGTTTTGGGGAAGGTGAGTAAAAATGCTATTTGGATTGCATCCTTTTTGATTTTTACACTTTTACGCTCGTTTGCTCGCTCTTAGGAAGGCCATTGTATGACACATGATGGACCCGGCGCCTGGTGGCGGGTAAAGCGGGTAGACGCAAAAACAACACGTAGCGTGGAACGCTTCTGGAAGCGTTTAGGAGAAAGTTTGGAAAAGAAGTGGGTTGATTTGTGAAGAAAAACAGCATTGCTAGTTTTTGCTGTACGTTAGCATGATTAAGAGCAAACAATATTAAACGCACAAATGCAGTAGATATTTGATTTATAACATAAGTAAATAAAAATGAATAAACAAGTTTAATTAAACTCCATTCTCTTTACAGGGTTTTCCAAGTCAGTTGCGAATGTAAACATTGTTATTCACCACGTGAAAAATGTTATTCCACATCGATCTGACATTTAATTTTCATCATTTCTAAGTTATGGTTTGTTGAAGCAGTATTACCAATAAGCAACATATACTTAGGTAAGATTACATCCAAACTAGGCTCTTTCATTTGGACTAAAGGTAGCCGTAGGATTTCTCTGCGTCAGTTAGCAATGTTAGCAGGCCAAAGGAAGCTATTCAAAATCAAGCTATTCAGCGGTTGCGTCATAGAATTAGTTAAAAATGAAATCCACCCGCATATATACATACAGGGCTTTCCAACTTTCGAATGTGCACATAATTATTCACCACCTTCAATATGTTTTTCAACAGCTGTCAAATGGTGTATTTGCTTCATAATGAAATTTCAGTTTTACACCTGATTTTCAACAAATCACAAAGAACTGTGTCAAACTCAATCCAGCTTACGGCCTGTTGAAAATCATGCTGGGGACATTAAACATTATGATGATGGAAATGAAATATCATATTGCAGTGGATTAACATATTTCACGCGGTGAATAACAACTTTTGCATTCAAAATTGACTTGAAAACCCCTGTAAACAAGGTTTAAAGAAGATACTAAATTTAGTCTAAAAGATACAGAGTTTTCCAAGTCAGTTTCGAATGAAAACATTGTTATTCACCGCAACCAAGATGTTTTTCAACAGCTGTCTAATGGTTTATTTGTTTCAAAATGATATTTCAGTTTCAACATTTGATTTTCAACACATAAACAAAGAACTGTCAAACTCAATCCAGCTCGTGTTGAAAATCATGCTGAAGAAATTAAAAATTATTGTGATAAAAATGAAATGTCAGATCGAAGCGGATTAAAATTTTGCACACGGTGAATAACAATGTTTACATACGAAACTGACTTGGAAAACTCTGTATTAAGGTCATGGCAGCTAGTTTTTTCCCCCTGAAATTGATACTGAATCTAGATAATACAACTTTTCTCAATGGCACCATATCTTCATTGATTGTATGTTTTAAGAATTTTCATTAGTATTCTGCTCACTAACGAATCTGAGAAGGAGAAAAAAATAGCACAGAGAGAAAAGAAATAACTCACTTCCCTTTTGGTGATACGGCTCAAAGTCGGAAAAAGCTAAATCCAAAAGAAAGAAAAAACACACGAGACAATGAAAACTAGCCTTTCATTATTTAGCCCTGCTGACTAACCTTGACCGTTTTCAATTCAATTCCACATCAACATGTATCATTGTGAGGAAAAACTAAAACTTAAACTCTTGCAGAGGACCGTGTTTGCACATGGCGTGATGTGAGGCTATGGGTTTTTTTTAGTGTGTGTTTTGCACCTTCCCTTGTGCCCATTTTGTTTCCGCTTGATTTTCACAGTGTGCAAAATTTTCCTCTCCATTTTCTCTCGCTCTCTCTATTTCTATCTCTCTCTGTCTTTTTTCTTTAGTAAGATAAGAAAGTTGGCACGCGAAAGTATAGCTTCCGCCTTCAAGTTTCCTTCGTTTTTTTCGCCCCCTCTCCAAATGTTGTAGGCTCATACACACATACATCCTGCCAACAAACGATTGGACAGCGACAAAGTGTAGCCCTAAACCACCACTGCTGCCAACGCGAAAGCAAATAAAGCACCATAACTTCTATCGGAAACAGTACAAACGGGGGTAGGCAAAAGAAAGAAGTTGCAGAACACTCAACGGAAGTGATATTTTGGCATTAGCGAGCCTTTTGGACGGAAAACAGCGGTGGAAAAAGGTGAAAAAAAAGATTAGGCAAAGTATGATGATGGGTTACCAAAAGGGGAAGCAGAACGCACACATACAAGAGGTAGATGGGAATAACAGTTTGTCACACACACGTACACGGAGCGTAAAAACTTTGCACCGCGACCTACGCAACTGGCAAATGTTATACGATTTCCTTTCTTTTTAAAAAGAAAGCCCCAAATGCCCTGAAGGTGGTCCTCCTGCTTCCCCCACCTCCAAAATGGCATCGGTCTTTTGGCGTCGCTTGACGTCGTGCTGCGGTCGACCATACCGACCTGGCACAAACCGGTCTTCACCGGCGCCGACATCGTCCCTTGGAGCGGTGAATTTTGGCACAACGCAAACCGTAATCAAAATTGCTGTACCGAAACTAGTTCGCTGTGTTTCGTCTACCAGCGGGCTTTTACCCTTGGGGGTGGGGGGGGGGAGGGAACAAAAAAAAAGAGGGTGAAGCCTTTGAATTTTGCCACCTTTTGCCGCTGGCTGGTGGCACAGTGGAATTCCCACCCCCCCCCTTGGTGGGGGAAAGAAAATTGAAGGTTATACTGCCGCATTTCTTCGATTTGATTCACTTTGAAACGGGAGCTTTTCACCTTCCGTACACGGGTTCACTGCGAAATGGGAACAGTAGCAGCAGCCAAACAAAAAAAAAGAAACATGTAAAAACACAAGAAAAAACCATAACGGCGAAAATGAAGTCGAAAAAAAAACACACACACCGAGGAAACCGATTGTACCTTGCGGAATGTGGTTTCGGAACGTTTTTGAGTTTGTTACAGGGCTTTTTTTTCTTTCACTGGTTCGCGTTGTTGATTCTTTTACCTTTCTTTCCAACTTCCTCCTTCCATGGTAACGAGCAGGCCAGGAAAACCTTTGCAGAGCTTCAAGGTGAGTTTTTACTTATTCATTCATTCGTCTTTTGGTGCGTTCTCTCTCTCTCAAACACACTTCCACCATCACCACCAACCCAACCCAAACGGGAATGCCCTATATGAAGGCGCTATACCCAAGGCGATGCGTCTTTTTTTTTTTCCTGCGTACTATTGCTGTTAAGGCCGACTTTTGGTAAAGATTTCTTGGTTCGGTTTTCCCACGGGCAGTACACACGTACACAAGTACATAGGCACATCCATCCACTCTAAATGGAAAGCTCCCACGCATCTTACAAACAAACAAGAAGAAAAAAACCGTGTCCCTTCCTCACCCATGCTTGTGAAACCTTAGCATAGCAATGGGTAGAAGTTGATATTTTTAAGGGCCCGGCCAACGTGATGTTATTTTCATCTCGTTTGCAATATCGCTCGTTTCGTTTCCTTTCGCATTATTTCAGCCACCTATCGGGCTCCTTTCCAGACCCACCCAATCATTTCCAGACCTTGTGGATGCAAAACGAATGAACCCGACATCAAAGGAATCGCTTGACTGGTGAGGTTATGGTGTGTTTGATTTTGTTTTTACCATAATCGTTTTGTTTCCATTCTTAACGGTTATTAAATTTGTTTAAAGTGGCTCAAATTCGTGTCGTATGGTGTTTTAGACTGCGTTGAGTGAGAATAGATTTCCAGTAATTTTAGGGCAATATGATTATGTATTAGGCTGAAACATGTTAGTCGGATTTACGCCGATAGCCTTCAACTTATTTTTTTCTATAGCGCGATTTGCCGTACGCGACAGTTCTAGTGATATTCTTTACAAGACATTTGAACCTTTTGTCATGCAGCCTTGTTGCTTCACTTTCTACTTGTATTCTCCTTAATTCTGTTCTCTTTAAAACAACTCTTATCTTATGTTCTTTGTTTTTCCTGGCTGATTTCCGTTCGGTGTATTATAGTATTTTATGTGTGAATTCAATACTGAATCTCTACTATCGCATACTATCGTTATGATCACCGACTGAAAATGTCGCGACCAAGTGACTGACCAAGAGTTGTTTGCACACAATGTCACCAAGCATGTGATGGTCGCAACAACTGTTTGAGGCTGACCTCTGATCATCACAGTAGAGCTCGTAACGATGACATGATTTTGTTTCAGCCGGAATTTGTCACGACTATGTCAGTGACATTTTGCCAAACTGATCACAGTAAAAAAAAGTCATGACGTAGTGGCTGACCAAGCGTTGGTCACAAAATTTTCACGAAACATGCATAGGTCACACCAACCGTTTTGAGTATCACCTCTGATTATCACAATTGAGTACGTGACGCTGATATGGATTTTGTTTCAGTTAGAATTGTTTATGACATTGACAGTGATATTTTGCAGCACTGCTAACAATTCTACATTCCTATTTCATGCTAGAAAGCTGACATTTCGACAGACTATACTTGACAATACTCATCATCAGAATTGCATCAATATTCGCCAGGTTCCATCATATTGGATTTCATCATGCATCACGGATTTTATCGTCACAAACAAAGATGGATTTTTAAATAGTTTTTTTTTTCTATTTGAAATGTATTATAGTGTTTTTGAAATGGATTAAGTATTTACTTCAGGCAAAAAAAAAAACTCAATCAATTCGTCTAACGTCCTACGCGGACGTGCCGGCCTATAATACAGGCTTTCGAGACTTAATCCATTACCACGCAGCCGGATAGTCAATCTTTGCTACGAGGGAACGGTCCATTGTAGGCTTGAACCCGTGACGGGCATGTTATTGATTCGTTCAAGTTGACGACTGTACCACGGGACTGCTCCCAATCAATAATTATCATTCAACCAAACTGCGACGAATCGGCGATTGTTAACATTTTTGTCAGACAGAAATGATCCAGGAGGCAAATCTGAGGCTATTTTGTTGTGTGGGTTTGTATA
The DNA here is from genome assembly GCA_000349065.1 of Anopheles quadriannulatus. NCBI lineage: Eukaryota > Metazoa > Arthropoda > Insecta > Diptera > Culicidae > Anopheles > Anopheles quadriannulatus. The sequence goes on along the minus strand of KB666732.1, from coordinate 1,165,387 downwards.
GATTGTTGAAATGATTTCAGTCAAATCTGTCACATGAAAGTTGCATATATAGATCACAGTTTTAGCATCAAATGATCAAAAGCATCAACTGTCATCAAACCGATACGCACCGTCATGGAATTTCCTTAGCCAGCCAATATTATTGAGCGCTTAAAGAATATTCCTTATACAAAAAGCATATTATTATGTTGTTATCGGACAAAAAATATTAATTATTTGTGATTAATTTATCATGAATTAAAGAATTAATGAAAAAAACTTTTTAAGTTCACGAGATTAAACGTCTGTACGATAAATGAAATTTGATACAATTCCACACACACACTGTTCTTCCATCCATTTTTATGTTAAAATGAATAAAAAAGCCCAAATGCCTCCCTGATTTTTTCTCTGACCGTCGTTCAATAACAGTGGGAACAAATATGAAAAAAAATCTACTATTTTTGTTCTACCTATTCCTCTGCCTACATTAAACAACCCCAGTGAAAACTATCATAACGAACGAATTCTCTTTTCACACTCCACTCCGAAACGGTTCAATTTTCTTCCACACAGTCGTCACGGAACAAAACGCACCGACATTTAACTTTTCTGCAACGAATTACTCACAATCGAGTTAAAAATAATTGCTTGCTCGTTTGGAAAGTCCACGCCACGGTCGCAAACGAAGCCTTTGCCCCGGCGGTGGGTTGATAAATTAAAATTCATTATAGCCTGCCGAACACCTAAACCCATTCTTGGCCCATCGCATAGCTAACATCTGGAAAACTTCTGCTCCACACCAACAAAAAAAAAACGCTAGGTATTAATGATACTTTGCCAACTATCGCACCCAACCTCACCCTCAATACGCTCGGTGGGATGCGTTTTTGATTAATTCCAAGCACTTGATTTCCAAAGTTGGATGAAAAGTTAAACCTCAATCGCCGGGATCTACGGAAACGGAAACGGAGCAGGCTTGCAAAACTTTCGATGGGGGATTACTGCTTTTTTCCTCTTCTCCCACCCATCGAGCAGTCTGCTCGCCTTCTGCCGCACACACCAGCTGGCATCGCTGGATCGAAGCACTTAAATTGTGATGGATTGATTTCACCCCTAATTGCAACGGGGTAGCCGGCACTGCGCACTTTCGCCTTCTCGGAACTAGTATGGAACGAATGGTTTGTGAAATGACAGAAAATTTATCAACCATCTACCGAACGATACGAATCATCCCGGGCATCATCATCTCAGCAGTGCTGGAGGCAAGCAGTTCCGGCAGCTGTACTACCGAGCCAAAGCTCGCCAAAAGCTTGCGAATTTCCAGGCGTCCTTTTGTGGGGAGTTTTTCCCTCACACTTTCCCTCCTCCAGGTTTCTGGGAACTTCACCCAAATCAAACTATTTAAAACCCCTCCGTTCGGCTTTCGGCTGCGGCACTGACAAATGGCGCAAAGTTTTTCCCGCTTCCATATGGCCAGCGAACGGGGCGCCGAGGTTTTGGGTCGGATCTAGCTAGGCTAGCATCCCGTGCTTCATTGGCATGCGTTTTTTTTTTTTTGAGGATGAGGGCTCCTTGTGTCGGTCCTTGTGCACGCCCGATTCGAACCTTCGAATCGATGGCCAAAGCAATATAGTGAGTCGGAGTGTGTGTGTGTGTGTGTGCTTGCCTTTTTGCGAATTCGTTCGTTCGATTGTTGCCCCGGATATAGAGACGTTACGGACCGAGTGCTACGGGATAACGAGGCCTTTTGGAAATTTATTTTTCCGCAAGTTCCTTTTTCCTGTCGCCTACTTCATGCCACTACTGTCCGCGCATCCCATTCGTTCGTTCCCGCTCATCTCACCATTTGTTGTTGCGTTTGCTGAAAACTTTCCACAGGAAAGCGCACAGGACGGCTAGTGAACACAAACTTCACGCCGCCGGATGGCTTTCCCCGGAAAAGTAAACAATGTGGGATCCGATTGGAACGGCAAATTGTGACATAGCAAGTTTCGACTTTCTTCTGCCCTGGCCGGCACTGTTTGGCCGGCGCTTGACGAATCGAAAGGTACACAAGCAGCAGCAGCAGCAGTTGGGCAGAGCGGAATGTTTCGATTTGAGGGTGCCACTTTTCCGACAGCAATGATTGTTCACTTATGAAATTATTCGATTGTTTGTTTCCGTTGCTATGGTGGGTGAACAAAAAGAGAAAAAAAAGGTAGGCGAGCTCGTTAAAATTTTGGAGGACATCAATGGCCACATTCCTGTGATTGTTTTCCCATCTTTGAGGGAAAGCATAACTTGCATAAATTAGTTTTCAATACTTTGAATGGAGAGTGTTGAGCTATAAATGTGATTTTTTAATAGACTGAACCAGAGAATTTAATCATGAGTTTATCGTACTTAAACTTTTTATTTTAACAATCTGTGATACATATAACATTATCTTGGGCAAACATATTATTAGGAACTGTGGCAATCGTCAATAATGGGAAAATATATTTCAAATATATCCATTACAAAACTTGCATTATACACAGAGTTATTCATCAAATGTTTTGTTAAAAAGAGGAATAATTCCATTTAATACAAGTAATAGATGAAAAAACTTAAGCCCGCGTTAGAGCACCAGTGAAATTGAAAGGGATATTTTGGTTTTTTTCTGCTATAATTCAATAAATATTTATCAGAATTAAGCTTTCGTACACCAAAAGAAAGCAAATTCAATGTTCCAAATATCTAGAATATAAAAAAAAATATTGAATTAATAAATTAAATGCATTTCCTTGTGATTCACGGTGAAAAAATAATGGTCAGTGGGGAATCACAAGGAAATGTATTTAATTCATAATTTCAATATGTTTTACAGACTAAATAGTTCTAAATAGAAATGAATATCCTTTCTTTTGGTGTACCAAAAGCCATATTCTGAGAAATGCTTAATGAAATATTGAAAAAAAAACAAACTTTCACGTTCACTTCCACGCAAGGTCTAAAGCAACCTTTAGTGTTAAGCGTTTCATACTTAATGGAGGCGCCTAGTAGTTGGTGAATATTTAGCTTTTTTTTCTACAATAAAATAAAAATTGCGACGATAAACCGTTGGAATGTTTATTTTATGAAAAAAGAACAAATATAAAATAAATTTTGAACGAAAAAGTGTTAATCGCCTGTCAATACGTAGCACTTGCATAGATATTCTTTTTAATTGTGTGGAAATTGCTGCGCCACATATTACTATGCTATTATGCAGCTCATATTTATGCTACAGCTTAAATGTCCCCAAATTTTCGTATTTTCTCCCTATTATTACCATCATTCAACTTTGAATAATTTAGCTTTTCTGCGTGACAGTGCCGGTTCACCATTTCTGTCCAATTCGAGCACTGCTTGTTCATTACCTTTTGTTCCCTTGTACGGTGCAATCATGTGATTTGAAAAACGAAAAGAAAACTAAAATTGCGAATTGCTGAACGTGCAAAAACCTTCAATCAACGCTCTTACCGATTGATGGGGCGAGAATTGTGTGATCAACGTGTGCACTCTTTTCCTGTTTGTTCAATGCTTTTGTATCATTTTTTACGATACTGTTTTTAGCCCGTTGCACCCGATCCATGATCAACGAACGCATCAATAAAATACAAATTTCGTCACCGTTGCGCTGAGTGGTGAAAGCAAAAACTGGCGATCCTGTGTTTAGCTGAAATCTGTTGCCCTGTGAAACAGGTTCACAAACACACGCATAACATTTACCAGTACTCGTCAGAAGAAGAAAAAAGCAATCCACGAGCGTGTATGAACTCACCATCCAATCGACCCCAGCAACCCGTGCAATCGCTCAATATTGACAAATATAAAATTAATTTCCGTTCCCTCGCAACTAATGTATGATTTTGCTTCGGGCAAAATTACCTTCACCGGGGTTTTTTTTTTTATCTGGACCCCTTCAGGCTAACGCATTCACGCCCGAAAGGGCACACGCACGGCCATTTTATGAGCCGCATATCGCAAGGTCTTCTCCCAGTTAGCTCCTCCTTCCCTCGCAATCATGCCTGAACGGTGCTTCGATAGCGGTGCAGGAGGCTTTGGCGATAAAAAAAGGGCAGCCCGAAACGGGGAGTGACATGACCCATGCCATGTACACGTTCGCACGTTCGATTGAGCGCTCAATCGAGGGCTCATAATTTCTTCAGCCTTCCAGTGCCCGCTTGAAGCACCGGAAACCAACCGACCGACCGGTCAGGCCGAAAAATAAAAATATATTCACAGCTGCTCGGTGGCAGGCAACTGCCGCTGGAGGGACCCTCCCTGTCAACCACTGCCTGGACTGGATGTGGCGAATTTTATTGACATAAATGTTCCACGAGGCCGGCTGCATGTACGTGTACGTATTATTCCTTTTTTCGGGTATAGTGTTGGGTATTTTGTTCTATGGTGGTGGTAGATTTTGTTTTGCTTATTTCAGTTTTGTTGCTTCATTAGCAGTCATCAGCCTGCAACTCAACTAACTTGCCTCGCAAGGGTGGGAACTTTGATGTTTTGCGCTTTGCGCTCCCCTATTCAAAGCAGGTCGCACTTTACGGCGGGATAGATGCGCGAAAAAGGGAGAAAAGCAAGAAACACTGTGTTTCGCGCGCTAATTAATATGGAAGAAACATTATTTTGTACAACTTACTAACAAACTGTGAAATATCATTAGTTTTTCTTGTATAATCTACATACTGTACTCAAACTATACGCCTAAAGGTATGCAAAGTGTCTCTCTGTAGGGAAAGTAAACCATATTGGGGCCCTTCACGATTCTAATTAGATTTTATATGGAGTTTGACAGTTGGAGACTGAAATCATGTAAACACTCCATACAAAACCACACACAAAACTAGCATGCGATTTTCAGTCTAGATTATTAACCTCAAAGCTAGAATTAGACTCGAGTACCTGCTCGAAAACATGGCAAAACAAGGTCGTGTTTTCATTTATCCCAAGGTGCCTTGAAGAGATCAGGTGGTGGAATCTAGAATCAAAGTGTATGTAGATCAGGTGGTCTCATAGCATGTTTTTTATAACCAAATTTGAATATCACTTTTTGACAGGATGGGTGAAAACTATTGCTCAAACAAGCTTTCTGGTAGCTTGATGAATACACAAAACACCCTTAAAATCTTCATTTAGAAACAGAAGCGATAAAAATCAGCCTTTTAAATTCATACACCTTGGGATAAGCTCATATGTATACTAGACCTTGATAGCTTTGATAGCTGCTCGAAAACTGCTATACAATGCAAACAGCTGACAGGCTGAAATTTCCGCCTACGAACTTAATACTGAAAGGGACCATATATCAGTTATTTTTATTTAAAGACGAATTGTAGTTGCCGAAATCATTGAAATTGTTTCTGACAAATAAATAAGCTATTCAACAAGATTTACACTCTACAAACCTTATAAAAGCTTCAGCTGCCTGTTCACAATCATGCTCTACCCAGTCGGTGCTTCCTACTTGTTGTATGCTGTAAATTAAAATAAAATAAAACAAAATGGTGAGCATATTTATTCACTCGCGAAAAACTAGTCAACAACAACATAAATGAAAGAAAGTTTATTTTTTTTCTAAATCTACCCACAATGCTTAGAAAATTCCAATTACTCGCACCACGCGTCACCACATTTCAAACCACAATTAAATACTCAACTTTCGTGGAACCGCATTAAAACGCACTCATGCTCTAAATTAATTCATATTACCAAAATCACTCGCTCCTTCACCTCCACTCTCCCACCCCATACCTTGGTGTTTTGGTGGGTAGAGCTTAGCAAAGCTTAAAAGCCAATTACTAAACCACACCGCAAACGTCATTGCTGTCAATAATCAATCGACCTTCAACCGCGCTGCAGGTAGAGTGGTGTGCATTAATTGGCCGTTGGCCGGAGAGTCGCATGGAATGCAAATGGTATTCAAAGCATAAAAATGGCCCACAATAACACACACACACATACACACACACGCACATGTGCAAAATTAAATGATGGATAAAATCATACGGCAAATAAATTCAATATCCTACCCTCATCAAGCCTGTGTGGATCAACTCGCAACAACCCTCACCTCTCACCGTGCGTACGAATGTGACCAATAATTAATCGCTTTGTGGATGAATGATTCCAGCGGGTCGGACTTGCGCACTTTTTTGCATTCTGTAAAATTACTCATCAACGTGGCAAATTGTACAACGAAAACACACATCGAAAAAAACAGACCCCACTGGCATACATTATTTAATCCTATCCCGGTTAGTGCTGGGAAACGGAAAAACAAAATGCTGCACCAACCAACCAAACGGATGCTATGGGGCAATGCGGTAAATTGCTCAATTTAATTATTTCCCTCAGCCCACCACCACCAGTACTGCAGAATGGAGTTGGAATACAATTACTATTAATTAAAAGTGCACCGCGCGGTATGGTTTCATTAATTTCTGTCTCATCGCGTATACGCCGCGTGCTATGTAAGCGAATTGTCACATCGTTATGCTTCGGTCAGGATCTAAATATGATCGAACAATCGATGATTTCCCACACTCTGAGGTGTAAAAAGAACCCTTTTTTCAAATGGATAAAACCGCAACACTGTAGCAAAGGAAGCTTGCTCGTGAGCTGCAGTTCAATGTACAGCCACACATCACACTCGGCTTTGCAGTACACACGCACACACAATTCTTTATTCCTTCCCTTCAATGGCAGTGTATGTGTTTCTGCCTCCGGTGGTGTGATGTTTTCCTTCCTGTTTGTAGCGTATTGTGAAGTGAAAAAACACGGTCCACATTCACGATGCAATTCTTCACTCAAAACTTCTAGCGAAAGCAATTTCAATCCCTTCTTGTAAGCTCCTATCCCAGGCGCCCTAGCACGTACGACACATATTGTACCGTTCAGCCAATCTCACCCCGACAAACCCCGATCGTTTCTGGTAGCTCGTGGAGCAAACCGTTTCTCACCTCGTATTGTCGATGTGTTATGCAAATTGCCCGATGGCAACAATTTCTTCTGCTATTGATACAGCAGCAGCAACCGCTCCCTCCTCCTTCAATACACCGAAAGGAATACGCTCCCGGAGGACATCCCGGAAAACCATTCGTTTTCATTGGAGTGATCAAAAAAGTTTCACTTTATTAGTTCTTGGGCTCAAATGGTTAAGGCTGAAGCCGATGGAGCCGTAAGCCGATGAACCATAAAATTTGCAATGAAGAAAGTTTTTTCCCTCTCTTTCTCCGCCGACCCGGGGTTTGATGATTCATGATTCCTGGTTTTAATGCTTTTCCCGGGGATGTTTTTCTTATTTCCGGGAATGAAGCTGACATAAGACCTGACATAACCATTTGACCCCAGGGTGTTCAGTCTTGACAGTTATAATTGCTGCGTAAAATCATGAATCTGGAATAAAATAAAATCAAAGCACTTGGAAGTGCTTAAGTTGAACTTGTGCTTGTAGATTGTGTAAAGGGGTTTAAAGGTTAAAGCTATTTCTTAATATTATGAATCTTGTTATCTCAATACAAGCTACTTTCATTTTCCTTTTATTTCATTTGTCATTTGTTTTAGTGTACATTTATAAGTATAATATGTAATCTTTTGTAAATTAACATCAATAATGACCATCCTTCTATGTTTTTAAGTTGAAAAATGGTTTTAAGCAAACTGTGCACTTTGAATGTTCAGTTACTGCCATTCTTCTTGGGCGCAGCGAATCATTATTATTATTATAATTATTATCATTATTATTATTATTATTATTATTATTATTATTATTATTATTATTATTATTATTATTATTATTTTTATTAGTAGTATTATTATTCATATTTTTACTATTAATATTATTATTATTAATTATTATTATTTTTATTAGTTTTAGTATTTTTATTATTATGATTATTATTATTGTTATTATTATTATTATTATTATTATTATTATTATTATTATCATTATTATTATCATTATTTTTATTATTCTTATCATTATTTTTTTTATTCTTATCATTATTTTTATTATTATTAGTATTATTATTACGGTAGGTTTTCTGTGCGTCTGGCCTCAGCCTTACGCGTTTCGAATGATATTCTGGCGAAAATCTTTGCTTGAACGCATATTTTCCATCTGTTTGTTTGTTGTTTATATCGAAATATTCCAATAAATTTTGAGTTTGAGTTTGATTGTGTATTTACAAATTATCAAGAAATATTTAACGATGTTACTTTAACTTTATAAGCTACACTTGTGTTGGCGGGCTTTCTGCATACTCGCAATTATGATACTTGTTCATCAGTGCTTACACGCTTATAACTCCATCCTTTTTAAGTATGATGTGCGCTTACAAATATGATTTATTCCTACGCACATACGCCACACACATATTCATCCCGTGCAGCAAATCACACCACCACCACCTAACATTATTTGCTATTATTTATGACATTTTTCCGTCACATTATAATGCCCATCTCACCACCACCCAACACTAATGCGCTGGATCCTTTGCAGCGCTACAAACGACGACCACACAAAAAGCGTAAGCACTCAAACATCTAACCGGGCAATAAAATGCCTTCAAGCAGAAGCGCCACACAATGGTGCCCGGCCGCTTTGACCTCATTTGCTTATGTGTCCCCATCGCACCAGTCGCACACTACGAACGAAACAACAAGCAGCAGCACCAGCTCAACTTTATGTTTCCTGTTTCCTGGCCTCATAATGCTGTGCTCACACCCTCTTCACCGCATCGTGTTCATCCATCCAAAGATCAGGCCATCAGCTCATCGTGCTCATCTCATTCGGCCAGCAGCTAGGCTACGGGCCCCAATGCGGAAACCCCTCCCCGCATGTTTTGGTGGCAATATGCTTTTCGGCCCCGGAACTAGCTGCCCTCAACCCCGTTTTGCCTGTTGACTTCTCACGCTGAGTGGCACTCAACGGAGGAGAAGGATGCAGGAGCAGGCGTCATATTCACACTCATCCGGGAGCCACCTTCGCTTACAGTGGGGGCACCACCGGGAGGTTCGACAAGGTCGTGTCAACCGACGCCATCGCCTTTCGCCACATAATGTACGTACGTGATGGCTTTGCAAAGATTTGCCAAAAGTTGCGAAATGCGTTCGCCTCCAAGGCACACGGCTTCCACTAAGGCTGGTTGTGTATGGTTAGGTCAACTTTGCCGGGATGATGAAATGGAAACGCAAACGCTTCTGACTGATGGTAAGGGTTTTTTTGGCGAAAGCTTATGTTTGCCCCCCCCGGCCAGAAATAAGTTTACATTACGCGTAACGGTTTACCAGTTGCGCCGTAGTAGATTATAATTTCGCTCCGAGAAATGGAAAATTTCGTGTTAACACACAAATTAGAAACCATGATGATAAAAATGAAATTATGTTGAATAACAAGCGACAACACTGCCTATTGCCTAATTTTTGCCGAACCGGCGGCTTAATTGGCAACGAAATTAAATGGATGTTTTCAGAAACTCATAAATAAGCGTACCGTGAAAGGCAACTGTCAATTTTTAAATTGTGCCGTTCAACGCTTATATTCACCGAGCATAAAGAGAGGGAGAGAGAAAAAAAGCTGTGTAAATTAAAGAAGCAAAACGACGAGCGCATTAATTACCGTTTGACGTGATATGAAGTAAAAATTGGTCGAACAGAAGAAGCCGAAAAACAGCCCATAGCTCACAACAGGGGGGAAAAATACACGTCCAGCAAGGCAGCAAAGGGGACAAAAAAGTAATCAACAAAACTCTGTCGCAACCGGAGGCAAATTCATTTACGCGTTTGCTTTAGGTAGATTAATTCAAAATGTGTTTCCTCCTTGTTGCTGTAGCCGAGAGCTCCCCGAGGATGCATGGCTGCGCGTTGTCCGGGGGCCTTTCCAATTACCGACACTTTTTCAACGTCCTTTTGATTCAATGGCCATCTAGCGCCCCCCACACACTAGCCCCCAGGACACCAATTTCACCACCCACCTTGTGTGTCTGTGTGTGTGTCAGTGAACGGATGATGAGCTGCGCCGACCGTTTCGACAGTTAAGCGACACGCCAGATAAACGCCAGGCAGGAAGTAGGCGCTCTCATGTTGCGTGAAACGACAACTTCGCCCGGTGAGAAAAGCAAACCGACCCGAGGAGCGGTTAGGTTGTGTGCAAGTGGAGGAGGTCGAAAAAATGACGCCAGCAAACTCCCATCATAATTAGACGAAACGAGAGCCGCACACAATGCAGACGAGAGCAATTGGTCACGTTTCGTCGAGCAGACCGTCCCGCCGGGGGCAATTAAAAGAAAGCCATGCTATCCGGCCATGCTCGCTCGATCGTCACACACGCAAGGCGCAGAGGGCTGGCTTTTGGCCGGCACTGGCGGGCCGTGCTAAACACCGTTCTCCTGTTCTCCGCCTGCTTCGCCCTGCTTCAAAGATGGCTTGAGGTACCGAAATTTGCTGATCCGAAAGCGACACCTGCAGTGTGGAGAAATTGATGCCGCAGGTAGTGCCGCAGCAATGCGATATTGGTGTGCACAGGCATATTTCACGTGAACGGCAATAATCAGTTATGGTTTGCTTTCGGGGTAGAGGCAGGTGCCGAAGGGAGGTTGGCCGGTGGAATTAGAAGCTTTTATCGTTGCAAAGTCAAAGGCAGGAGCTAGTTTTGGGGTCGCTTTTTGCAGCGTTATGATGTGCTGAAGCCCAAAAGTGAATGAAATATGAATGACTTCGTATTATGTGCCTAGGTTCAAGTGGGTTGTTTTAGCTTTTTTATGATCAACGGATAGGTTGAATTGAAACTTATATAATAAAGTTAAACATCGAACATGAGAAGCTAACAATGTTGTTAACAATGTTGAAATTTCCTGTAGCAAAAACTAACTTCTAATATACCAGACATTAAATGAATCGTGACAACGCTGATTCTTCATGAAAAGCACAATATACCAACGCTATTATACGTTTAAGTTCAAGTAACATCAATTCCTTGAACAGATTTAAAGCGAAGATAATCACTCAACCGACGGTTGGTTTGAATTGTTCGAAAACGATTATGATTTTTTCAGCACCTGTTTGACTTGACGGCATTTTTTGAGAAAACATAATGTTGGAGGTTGAGTTTGAACTTGACTTTGTACATCGAGCAATTCTCTGGAAAAACCCCAAAAAATCTTATTTCTGTTACCTTTCCTAAGACCATTTACAGGAATGCATGATAAAAGTAAACGTTTTACAAATTTAATTTGAGGTTTTTAGATTTTACTGCGCTCAACTGAACGCTGTGAGTACGATGGGACCGTCCATGGTTTTGTACAAAGTTTAACGTGTAAGAGGATATAACGGTTAAACACTTCCATCACATCTCCAATCCAACCTTATCAGGGTTAATTTCCTGCTTGTTTGCTAGGAAAAGGGTACGTTGCGATGCATGAGATAAACTGCACAAATGAACGAATGTACGAATGTTCTATTTTGATGAACGCGTTTAGCTGGAAATACTCTCTTAATATAATCTTAAGTGTTTCGTTTATACCGTAGTAAATGTTAAACAGAACACTACAACCATTTGGAGTAAGACGCACGAATGCAGAGACCTTTTGTTAGAATATAATGAAAATTTGTATTTAAATTTTTTGTGTTGGAATGATCCTTAAAGTAACAAGATATTATTTACAATAATTGCACAACAGTAATACTTATTATTAATCCCTTTCCTTTTAGGCTAGCACATAGTAGTGCAAGCTGGGCAGTCGTCAACTCCGCACGACTTAACAACATGCCCGTCATGGTTTCAAGCTCCGTATGGACCGAGCCCCCAATACGTAGGACTAACTATACTATGCAATGGGTAACCAAATAAGTCACCGAGCCCTCTATTATTCCTCATTATTTAGACAATTTTGTTTGCTTTGCAATGTTTCAATGCTTCACTATAATGGTATTTTGGAAAATTGAGAAGGCAAAGGTTTTTTTAAACTAAACCTCTCATGCAAAACAATACATTGAGAGATCATCAATCTGATCTGATCGGGATATCTCGACTGATTGTTGCGAAGAGAGAAACTAAGAGAGAAATTATAATTTAATTTAGTGATGAGTGGTTTTACATTGCCTATGTTATACATTCTGTGTACTGATGTTGATATTTACCAAGGATTTGCATCCATTGTGCAAGATGATCATGTGCCTCTTGTGATACTTTTTGAAATACCCTGCAAATGGAATAATGACACATTGTTCGTGCTTGAATTCTTTTACTTTATACATTTCGAGTACATTAAATACTTCTGCTCAACATGAGTTCTTATTCCTATTCGAACGTTTGAGCCATATGCTTATGATCATAAAGACCTACGTCAGCAATTTCCAAACAAATGACACTGTGCACAAGATGAAACGTGCATACAATGTGTACCGAATAAAAAAGTAGCACGACGTACGCTTTAATTATAGCTGTCTGGCCCATAGGTTGCTGTACCTTAGTTAAGGTACGAAGGATGGGTGCATCATTTGTTAAAAAAGAGCTACAATTAGTTAGCCACCAGTGCGTCTCCATCGTATCCACCTTCACTCGTTGCTATTTGAGGAAGATCTCTGATGAAAACAGAGCAATAAAGCAAGATAAGTGTGTGGAGTAGATAGAATAGCTTAAACACTTAGTGTAAGAGACAGTAGTAGCCAATTATACTTAGTGTAGGTACGATACACGATCCAATTGCGTACGCTTTGACTAAATGAAGTAAATGTCTTCAAGTATGAACGCTTCAACATTCATTGCAGAAACGAGTGAAATTGTTTCAATCCCGAACACATTCCGATCAATCAAGCTCGGATCGATTTTCGTTCACCGTACTGGAACAATCGATGCTACCGGTGTTCTCCCAACGGTCTCTGTATGTACATTGTTTATGAGTGGCTCTCTCCAGATCCGTAATGGGACTGACTTGCCAACCGGTCGTCTTATCGTAAGCGGATGCCGAACACCATGCTCACACCAACCACCATGTAACAACCGTGATAGCACGTTTACAAATTGATTGCAGCGTTAGGAAAGCGAGCGAGCAAGAAACCCCAATCCCACACTACCGGCGACCTAATGAAGCGTTGTTTGTGCCTCGTTTTGTTTCGCCGAGTGGCACAGCGCATAGCGCTCGCCCTTCATCCTTCCTACGGCGAAATAGCTTCATCCGGCTTGGAACGGGTTCTTATCGGTTTGCAGCTTCCTCGATCCGTGCACACCGAAGAGGGCGAATTACACAAGCGCTCATTTGAGTACCATTCACGCTGGATTGTGCAGTGCCACCCAAGTACAATAGTAGCATTTTGAACAGAGATTCAAGAACAAGCATCCGCCCGCTAAGCCCGCGAACTCCGCTCCTCGGCACAGCACAGCATTCCTTTGGCGTGCGATGGCGTGCTGTATTTAAACCGGCTTTTATGAAGCACACGCCGGGCACGCTTCTTTGCACGTATCAAACTCGACTGCTCCCGTCCGCATTATATTATATTATGTGCAAGTGTACTTTTAATTATTGCACTCATTGTCGCCCGATGCGCGGTAGATAATTTTACGGATAAGAATGCTAAATTGAATGTAGGACGACCGTGGGGGCGGTAGCAAATTTCAATTCAATTGCTGCTGCTGCTGCTGCCGGTGGCGGTCGGCGAACGATAATGCTGCACCCGAGCCCCGTGTTGTGACCGTCGTATCGTCGGGCCGTGTGTTTGACGTTGCTGTCACCTTCTGAGTGCATCCGATCTAGGGGTGAGAGGGCTGCTGCGTGCTCATGGCACATTGGGACGGCGTTCGGCGTTGCATAAGCCATTAGCATAATTCTGTTTTATGCTCTCTGCTTACCCACTTGCAGCGAGCTGATCGTCGCTGCCGAGACAAGGCCGTGCCGTATCGGGCTTGTGCATCGGTGCAACTGCACAAAGGGGAGTCGGTTCGTTTCGGCTCGTTGCTGCGCTGGCCATTGCCGCACTGCACACTGAAAGTGGGGCTGGCTTGGACAAAAATTTTGCACTGACATCTCAAAAAACACAAACGGGGAAACATGTGAAAAATAATACAACACACAAGCAGAAGGGGTGAAATGCTTCATTTTGTTTTTTTTTCTCTATCCATACATAATCGACGGAGAAAGAACAATAATAAACAACCATGAGTGAACGAGCAGCGGTATGTGGGCTGCCTGCAGGCTTTATGAAAAGTGGCAGGTGAATAAAATAATGGCGAGCAAAAACATGCAGGCGTGAACGAACAGTGTGATGATCGTCACTTAACGAGACTTTAGCAGACGAGCAGTAAACTGGCAGAATATTCCCAGCGTGGAACTTCTGGGAAAGCCTTAGTGTGTTATATTGACACGTTTAGTCCTGCATGACGTTAGGTATTTTAACTTTTTTTTTAAATAATGATCATTTCTATGTGTCTTGAGTGTCACAAGTAAACAAGTGATAGTAAGATCTAGAAAAAAGGTATTTTATTAAAAAAAGAAGAATATTTGTATGATAGAGGGATGGATGTAATCTTTGCTAAATTATTTATTTTTGATGAGAAATTAGGGACAGTTAATTCCAGTGTTAAAATAATTGAAAAAATATAAAGCAGGATAGTTTAGACAAAACCAAATAGAAAAGATATAATCAAAAAAGGATAAGAGAATTTCTAAGTATTGCTTTTGAAATATAAAAATAATGAAATACTAACATAAATTTATATATAAAAGGGAATATCATAATAAATGTCATGAATTCAAATTAAATGAAAAAAAAAGTATAAGAAAAGAATATTTGATACACATAACAAAAAAGTTTCAAACATAACTAAAACGTAAACTTAACGAACAAAAATGCTCAACTTAACGAAACATTTTGCACACTATTGGCTGCTTGACAAAAAAGAAATAGAAAAATTAGTAGAAAAAAATTCAAATCACATTGAAACAATAAAATATGATAAAAGTCACAAAATGCAAATGCCAATTCATACACCGCTTCGGTTTCGATGTGCAGTCAAAAATGTCGCAACATGATCCGAGCTCGGTTACAAAATTCCGCTGCAAAGCCGTGTGTGGGTGGCCATGTGCATTACGTCTGTTGCAGTTGCACGTGGTTATCCCGGTACCTGTCACTGCATGCAACACGCTCGCACACACTGAAACACTCTGTACAGGCACACACCCACATCCGTACAGCAGCTCATCTGCGTTTCGAACAAAACCAGCCAAAGCCAGCCGAACGGAAAGAGCGAACGAGGCTTTATTGGGTTTTCATTGGGAAGCATCCTCGGTCCCCTCCCTCCCGCCGCGGGTTGCACTTTGGTTGCACATTTTCTCATGCATTCCAGCATGCTGTGACCTTCCCTGACCCATAAATCTACCGATCTCGCGCTAAACCATGCAGCCCAGAGCCCTCGTCAATCCGCGGTGTTAGAGCAACGCGCGAGCGAGCAGGCGAGAGTCGCCGCGCGCTTTATTTAATTTCCATTTGATTTTATTTATTCACTTAGTGTTCCATTTGGAATTCAAATTTTGATTTGCATTGCTGCCGGCGCAGCAGGAAGACGAATTTCGCGCGATGGTTTAGGGAGGAGTTTTTGTATCCCCATTCTTTTTTTTTGCTTGCTTGCTCGTTGTAGAACCTGACACATGGTTGGTGCTGGTGTGCCGCACTGGTTGATCGGGTTAGGGAAAGTTTCCGCGCTCTGTTCGAGGGGCATAACCGTTGATCATACCGCCGATGATGATGATGACGATGGTGATGGTGGGAAAAAAATCTTTCACACAAATAATATTATCCAACAAGCAGCCCTTTTCACAATGGCGTAGGATACAGTGCTTGATAGTGTGTGTTCGTTTTGTTCCTCTCTTCATTTTACAAATCACACAGACATGCTCTCCTAATACCCATTACCAACACTTCAATAAAACGGAAACAATGAAGGGAATTGATGTTTGCTTTTAATTCTACCGCCAATCGGCTAAGCGCATTGGGTGTTAGAGTTGGAATATTTAAAATGGAAATATGGCAGCACTATTGCCCTCCAGGGCATGATTGAATAACGTGGTGGGATGCACACTGAAAAATTCATTTCGTGTTTTCATTCTACTTTTTAGCTAATCCCTGGTCTTACTGACACTGACTTATAACGCTCAATCGATTGTAGGTGGCAATGTACTAAGAGGAAGTGTTTTGAGTACGGGTTGAGTCCATTATGCAGTGTCAAAATGAAAATTATCAGGCGTATTCTATTTTTATACTCGAGTCGTCTCGACGTCGGGGTTGATGAATTTTGTGTGTTTATTTGTATGGAAAAGTTCACTTTGGAGTTCATTTTCTCGACTTGAATCGAATCGAGTTCAGAATAAGATACGCATATATATTAAGGCGTCATCCAACAATTACGCAACGCTAAAATTGCAATTTTTGCCGGTCTGGTAGTACAGTCGTCAACTCGTACGACTTCAACAACATGCCCGTCATGGGTTCAAGCCCCGAATAGACCGTGCCCCCATACGTAGGGCTGACTATCCTGCTATGGTAACAACAATAAGTCACTGAAAGCGAAAGCTCACTTCACTAGAGTGGGTACAAGGCAGGCCTTGACCGACAACGGTTGTTGTGTCAAAAGAAGAAGAAGAAGAAAATTGCAAATTTTCGATGATGTTTGATATCCACCTGTGCTGTGAGTACCTTGACTGTCAAACGCTTCAACGCTACAGTAGATAAAGCTCAATTCGGGACATTTTCAAGTTTGTGTACATAGTTTGTCTCTTTTTCTTAATAAAATTTCGTGCAATACATTTAAAAAGGCTATCAATAATGATTGTAATGCATCACAATCAATTATAACATGAAACATACAGGTTTGAAACGTATAACACTATTACGTGTACATAATGCATGTGTATGCACTATATGTGTTTTGGCATGGACGTTTGTTTACAGTTTTCATTTTGAAATTTGAATGATTTTAATATTATTATTGATGTGAATTACTAGTAAATTGTTTGTTGAATCTTTCCTCTGTAGATGAATATTAATTTAAGCTATGAAAATGCTTCATTTTCTATGATAGGCGTATTGCAGTGCATTATGACAGGTGCATAAGACATCGAACGGGTGACAGAGCTCCTTCCGAACAAAGTCGTATTTGTTTGTCTTGTTCTGTTGGTGCCAAAGCCCTACCTAAGAGTTATTTAAGCTTTGTTTTTAATATGGCAGTCACATCATTATGGCTTACCTTAGCAAGTCACCTCATCCCTCGAGCTTGTCATGCGCCTGAAAGTATACAATTTGATGTTTTTGCTATAATTCATCAACAACTTAGTATTTATGGCACAAAAAAACAGCTTCAACTCGTTCTTAATTACTTTTTAATTACAAGCAAACCCGTGTTAATCTACTTGTACACAAATAAAAGTCAATAAAGCAATTAAAACTAATCGAACCGTATCGAATACAGTGGACGATTAAAATATTTGCAATTAAAAAGCATCAACATTGATAGCACCTAATCCAACCCAACAAAATACCAAACACTCGCCAAAAAACCTTTCAATGGTGGATGATTTACAACATTGTAGCGTTAAAGATTATCGTTCTACCGTGCCACCCGTATATATATTTTCTTTATTGCCACCCCGCTTTCCGGTCCACCAGCTCATTGTAGTTTAGCGATCCATTAAAACTTTGGAGTGCTTTTTGCACCAGTCGAATTTAACTTCATTTACGGGTCTGTTTTTGCCCTCCTTCTGCTCCGTTTGTTTTTGCTCTCCCGGCGCAAGACACTGTTCCTTTGCTGCTGCTGCTGCTGCTGTTCCAGGAAACACTTTCTCACCAAGCACGCACACAAAAAGGGGCACTGCTAATCTGCTAATCATTCGGTTGCTGCCGTATCGCTTGCTCGCACCCTTTCTATGATTTTTTTGCTGTTTGTTTCCTCACCGTGCCATGGTCCACCATAGCTTCGTCATCACTCAGGAAGCGGTTCAGGCTGCTTCGTCAAACGTAATTGGCTGCCCGGGGGTGCTCCGGGGTTGGCCAAAACGTGAGTGTACCAACACGCAGCAAAGTCAGAACGATCAGAAAGAGAAAGAGCAAACGGAAAAGCACACACAGCGCCGTCAGACAGTACCGGAAAGTAAACTCGTCTGGAATTTGGCGTAATGAAATTTGAGAAGAAAGTTTACCCAATCAACAAGAATACCCCATGGTTCACGCACGTCGAAATGTCAAGAAAGAAAGAAAGCAAAAAAATACCGGACCCCGAGAGATCCCCGAAACCAGCGACCGGAACGAAACCAGGCTGCGGTGCGTGTGCAAAACTGGACAAGAAAAGCCCCGGGTAAGGTGGGAGAAAACTTTATGAAATTCCACCAGGCAGCAGCAGCAGCAGCAGAAGCAGCAACGGAAGAAAAGCACCACCATAAAATGCTATTAAAATCTCGTTAATTTTTCATACGATGCCCGGTCACCCTTCGCGAAGGCCAGAGCTTGGGATGGGCTGCCAATGCCAAGTATGTGGGGGGAGGGGGAAGTTTGCGCAAAGTCAGCCCCCGCCCCGTACGGCTATGGGTCAGAGAGGTTTATGGCCAAACGGTGTGCAGCAGGTAAACTGGCCCTAGAGTCACACAACTCACCGGTCACTTCGTGGGAAGGTTTTTGGGCGGTTTAATTTGCTCCATATTTCTCCGTCCGACCCGGTGTTTGGGTACAAACAAAAAATGCAAGCATGATTAATCGCATAATCAATAACATAAAGCAACGGTCCTCGGCCGGTCAGTGTCCGAAATGGAAAGTGTCCTTGTGAGGATGTTTATTTGTTGCCAAAAGTATTACACACAAAAAACAGCTCTAATTTGTAAAAAAAAATGCAAACTTTGTAGGGCAATAAAGTTCTTCCGTTCAACGTGACGTTCTTCACGGCAACCTTCGGTAGGGAACAGAAAAAAAGAGAAGAACATACGAGCAGCAAGTTTGTGTAAACCCATCCTTCCAAAGAATGCATCCAATCCACTCACATTCTCCAGCTTGATGAGCTTTTTTCTTTGGTGCTCTGTTAACTCCTTCCGGAGTTTTATTACCGGTAACGCACCAGGGTTTTGATGGGGGGGGGGGGGGGGTTGCGTGGTTTTTGCGGTTGGGAAAAATAATCTCCCCTAAAGCACCATGGCTCCCCGCGGCAAATTTGCCCCACCACCAACCAGCAAACCCCATCATCATCGGCAGTAGCATCCTGGCGAACTTGCGAAGAAATGCGACCGTATAAAACAGGTCGACACACACACCCGCCGTGCTACCAGCGTCCTCCTTCCTTGCACGGTAAAAGTTTATGTTTTCCTTCTTTTGTGGGTTTTATGACACCACGTCGCATCGCAGCGGGCCCGTCTACCCGACCCGACCCACATTTCAAACGGCCACACGTCCACCGACCGTTGCGCCCGTCCACATTTTCCCGTACGCGGTGGTGTGTCTGTTTCATTTCGCACCGACGATTGATTAGCAAGATAAGACGAGAAGATGTGCTTGCAAAATGAGGGCATAAAATCTGAAGCGGTACCAATTCACCACTCGTTGGTGGGGGAGGGGGCAAAGCCTTTAACCTGCAAATGGGATGGGAGCGGTAGTAAGCAAAACACGCGGCAACGGTGTAATCCTGCGCCAAAGCACGAATCTGCTCCACCATTCATTGTGCTCCACGAGAAAAGTGTTTGTTAGGTGTGCGAGAGAAAGAGAGAGAGAGAGAGAGAGAGAGAGAGAGAGAGAGAGAGAGAAAGTTGTGTTTTTCATATCAAGCTAAGTAACGGATTTGGTTGATGTACCAGCTTCGCTACACAGGCTTCGCCGTGCTTTGTTGGAGGTTTTGTGCAGCTTGCAGAGCTCTAAGTCCTATGCTAAAAGGCCAATAAAACCAGCAGCTTGTTTGTGGCCGCTAAGCATTGATTAGAGGTGGTTCAGTTCGCAGTTTTTATTGAGCAGATTTGCTGTGTAACATAAATGGTGAAATTATTAGCGAATTTCTTAGGTATAACTGTTTAACCAATTTACGAAGCTGATCGTTTTTATGAGAACGATTTTTCCCAAATTGCTATTTTTACTTTACACAGTGCACAGTAAAGCAATAATGCAAATGTGTTGGGTAACGTTCTGATTGGCTTCTCCTTGTCGTTTGGTCTAAGTTTTGAAATCAGATATGTACAGCTGGAAAAATATCACACGCATTGATACTCCTATCATTTAATTCTTATGAATATGCTTCTTATCGAGCGTTCTAACGAAATCGGTGGATTGATCGTAAGCCACTAAACGAACGGAACGAAGGAATGAACAAGCTGTAGAATGAAGCTGCTTTCTGGAGTTTATACCTCTTTGAATTCAATAATATTAATGAGTAATTATGGAAGATACGCACAGATTACTCATTCACATATTCTGTTCAGATAACAAGAATTTGGCTCTCAAATGTCTAAAAACACACACTTAAAAACAAAGGTAGAAAGTTGTCGCAGATTGAACTAGATTTAACATCGTTTGCACACCTGAGGCACACCTCATACTACTATCACGATAGCAGAATTAAACAATACGGATCGATTACGGAAAGAATCCAACACTAGGTTGACTTTTTAACAGTTAATTAACGTATTGGTTTAGATCAGAGGAGATTATTATGTCCTTAGATAGATTAAAAAGATACGTTTGTCATTTATGAGAAAAGTTGTACGACAAAAGGATATTGATCATTAGATGGAGAGCAGATGTTACACACTAATCGTTTGAGAAAGGATGCCAGTCATTCTACGATCTAAGGCAGCTGTATAAAATTATGTTCTGAGTATTTTAGCCCGAAGACAACTTCCATCTGGAATGATTGAAGTAATAATTGAACATCGAAATGAGTTGCAGAGGTCAGAGCTGAACCATTGCTATTATATTGTATTTTGATGGGGCGCACACAGCAGTGCAATGCTTGCGAACCATGAGCCATGTTGCCAACCACACTCCTACGTACACGTGCAATAGATGGAGCAAGAACTACCGCTTGTCTGCATACCCGTTCTGCCACAGATCCTTCGCTTCTTCCGAACCAGCCACTGAACACGCTGCACTTTGTATCGTTGCGTTAATGTGTTGGATCCGTTCATAAGCTTCCCATTCCCTCCTACCCAGCATGTTCTAGGCATGCAGTAAATTCTGTAAATTTTCTCTACATTTTCCCAGCTAGAGTATAGAGGGACACTAAGCCCTTGGGCAGTATGGGACAGAAGGGACAGAAGGCATAAAGGAGCAGGAGGGATTAATGAGTGTTCGTGCTGAATCTATCCTCAAGCGTCTATTTTCCATGTTGAGAGTGATTTCACCCAAGCATCTGGTTCCTGCTTCGTAAGGAAAGCATCGATTACTCCCACCATGGCTCGCTAAACAGAGACAGGAAGTGGGAGAATCTTTATACCTTGGACGAGGACTTGAGAGCATTTTTTATACAATACTGCAACGATTGGAACACCATCGGATAACAGGTACGCTAAGAACATGTAAAGGCAGGGGTACATTGTCCGTACTCGCTAGTGTAATTTCGATTTACACGAGCACATGACGGTGGCGGTGACTGGTGGAAGCTTTTTTTTGGTCATCGAGGGAATGGTCGTGCTGGATCTCTAAATTAAGTATTATTTTCATTGTGTTTTTGTCACGAAAATGGATGAAATGCATGCAAAACATATGCATCTACCTTTTACAAAACTTATCTCATCAGAATTAAGTAAAAAAACATTGGAAAATAACATATTTTCTGAAGTGGCACCAAATTGTTTGGCAAAATGCTTCGGTCAGCCGCCGTCAAATGTACTAGTGAAAATCGAAATTACACTAGCGAGTACGGGCAATGTCTCCCGGCCTTAAAGTACATTTTACATATCGTCTAGAACATAAATATTGTATGATATTGTTTAATAAGAAAATATTCATTTACATCACTTTTTAATTTATAGTTTTTCGATGAGTTTTGAACTGGCGTATGAGTAAGCTACTTACTTGGCACTTGGTGGCCTAATATTATAATATTATAAATTATTTACGCAATTTGATCATTTTGATCAATGTTTTAATTCTTTTTTCTGTACTAAATCATACCCGGTGTCAAATACACGTCACATGAAACATGCTGCAGTGGAAGAAGAAAAGCTAATATTAATAAATTAATACCCATGGCCCGATTCGTCACTCCATACTTTGACGTTCACTTTACTTACAACCGCTACTTTAACTACACCGGGGACCTTCATGTAGCTGAATTTCATTTCCCTCCAAAACTGCACAATGGTTGCCCCAGTCGGGAATTGTTTGTTTTCGGGCAATAAACCACGACGAGACATACCCCTCTCCTCCCCCTCCCCACCAGCCACTCCACCCATATAAAACACCCTCCCCATCGTTACCAATCGTCCTCATCGTCGTCGTCGTCCGCAGCAACAAGCGGTAAATCACATCAAATCAAAATGTTGAACCACTCAAGCTGCCCCAAGTGCCGCCAAGTTGCCCACCCAGGCCCACCGCCAGCCCGATAATTTGCCGCCCGAATGTGTATGCTTTCGTGTACCTTTTACCCGCCCGATCATCTCATGCCGGCGGACCATTAAATCACAAAAATTGCCCACCCACGCACGGGTATCGAACGACCGCGGCATGATCGTGGCTTTGGTCATAAATCGCTTAGGCTCGGAATGTGGCGGCACCACCTTCGCGACCGAAGCCGACGACCGTCCGAGTGTTTCGACCCATTTCGACTCCCAACGTCGTCCTTTTGCCGCTAGCAGCACAACAATCGGTAGATTCGACACTCCAGGCACTAGCGGGTACGCTATTCCCACCCAACCGCAAGCACAAACAACATAAAACATGACCGAAAGAATGGCCCACCGGTGTCTTGAAGGTGACATATTTTATGCGACAGTACGTGCCTTTCTGCCCCGGTCGGAACAACATGTCATTAAGGATGGAAGTTTGTGTGTGTGTGGTGATTTTTGATGTGCACACATCTTAACGGAGAAGGCCCAAGATGCCCCCCACACCCTCCGTTTTACTCCTTTATTGCGCCTTGATGACGTGCGTCCCGTCTCACCGGACCGGCTTCACATGCTTGCTTGGGACGGAGGCTATAGCATACCTAACAAAATGGGACAAAAAACATACATGTTTTCATGTTCCCATACATCTTTTCCTACGTTCTGATCCCTTCCCGGGTAGGAAAGAAAGCTGATAGGGAATGTTTGGCTTATATATTTTCATAAATATTTTACCAACGACCGGGCTCGACCCTGCAACGCACAGAATGGTAGAGAAAGGGGCTCCAAAGCGGTTGTCCCGTCCCGTCATCTGCAATTGCCGGTATCATACGGGGTCACACACACACTCATACTCGCCGGTTGCCGCCCATTAATGCTTCAAGTGGATCACATTCTTAACTCAATCAGCCATTTCACCAACCCGTCGTTCTGGTATGTTTTGCCCTCTGTGCGCCGTGTACTGTGCACTGCATTATGTACCGAATTATTCATGCAAGGCCACACAAACCATGCGTGAGCGGTGGCCATCCTGCGGGAGTGGGAAGAGGGTAGTTAGAAGCTAACGTGAAATGTTGATCTAATAAAATATTGACGCGAACGGTAATTAGTTGACGACGGGTATTCGGCTCACACGGGATGGCATGTCTACGTGCATTGCCACGGGTAGCACCAACAATCAGTGATCAGCGTTTATTAAAATATTGCTATTAATCTGCCTAATAGGCGAACCCAGCAGACAAAGGTGTTTTGTAGCACCGGGGAAGGTCACTGACGCTCGAATGGTGGGCCACGAATGGTACAATTTTTGTGGTCGTTGCATTAGTATTAAAATTCTAAAAAAACACATTTGAAAGGTACAAACAAATACTCATATACATTATTTTTTTATCATAAAATATAAAAAAACTGCCATTTTACGTTTGCACAGACAACCCAGCTCGACATGCGTCAGTTACTTTACCCATTACAGCAGTTTTCACTGTGATGAGTTCTTGAAACGGTAGCTCATTAAGACGTCGGCTGTTGTTAAAAAGCGTGTACAATGCAATTCAGCCGGGAAATAACGTTCAACAGTGCCAATTGTATTTCCCTTTTTCCGGATAGAGCGAGTGTTCCAGTCAAGTTTTTGCAAAAACTGTTTTGTCGGTGAAACGGTGGAATTTTTTGTCACAGTTGAAGGAAATTTGAACATAATTTTGATAATTTTAATAAAAATGTAATAATAGGAACAGGATCTATCAAAACTATTATCTAACCTAACTATAAACCTAATCAAAGATATTTACCATTAAATCATTCTTAAATTACCAATAAATAAGCACTAGGTTTAAATTTAAAGCACAATTGGTAAGCCTGTATTTTATATTTTTATTTTATTAACTGCTCGGCCACGTTATGTTACAGCAATAGTGCTTACTGACTATAGTGTACAATTATTTGCGAGTAAGAAGAGGGTGAAAGAGGAGGAGTTGGAAGGAGTTTATGGTACGGAAAAGGAGCGAGGACGGGATCGGTAGACAGGATAGTATACGTTGAAATCGAACAAATCTGAAGTACTATTAAAAGACGAAATAGCTCTTACAAAAGGCTCATTGCGAGCAAAACGTGTACGACATATAGGTAATTGGAGACGAAAACGATAACGTAAGGTACGACCAGGTGCAAACAAATGTAAGCGCGATAGAAGGGAAGGAGTATCAATCGTATTAAGCAATATGGCAGCAACGAAAGAAGCCTGAGCGACCGAGAGGCGGTGCTCCAACTTGGCAAGGCCTAATAGAGTGCATCTATTGTCGTACGAAGGAAGCGGAATAGAGTGATGACCCAGCGACCTACAAAATACGATCCTCGTAAAACGTCTCTGGATCCTCTCAATCCTTTGGAGCAGAGATACTTGCACAGGAGACCAGATGATACAGGCATATTCTAGTACGGAACGGACCCAACAACAATAAAGGGACTTAAGACAAAAAAAGGATCGCGAATTTCAGTGGACATGCGACAAATATAACCAAGACTTTTGTTGGCCTTGTTGATGACATAGTCCGTGTGCTCTTTGAAAGAGAGACTCGGGTCAAAGAAGACGCCAAGATCCTTAGACAAGGACACACGGGGAATAAGGGCATCACAGACACTATAAGCATGAGTTATACTTGTAGAGGATCGGAAGAAAGACAGGACAGAACATTTTTCACGACACAGGACTAAACCGTTAGAAGCACACCATGTAGAGAATTTACAGAGCCAGGATTGAAGGACTAAAACAATCAGCTGTAGAAGATACAGGAAGAAAATTTTTAACGTCATCAGCATATAGCAAGACACACAAGGCAGTACAGATAAATGGACAATTGACTCGATGATTTTAGAACACGCACAAATAATAGAAATACCTCTGTTGTTTGATGCTAGTGTGCGATCACCTTTCTTATGAATGGGAACAAGCCAAGCTAGTTTCCAATGACTAGGAAAAATCCCTACACTAAGCGAGCGAGAAAAAAGACGAGTGAGAATAGGAGGAATTTAAACACACACAACTAGTATGAAGGCCAAATATAGTCAAATATTGAAATAGGTAAAGGCGGTTCGATGATCAGCCGATGGTAAACGCGTCACGCCCAAGAAACAATCAAATGTTAAAATACCATTTTATTTATCACAAAATTACCTTCTTAATGCCTAATAATATGAATAGAGCTTTTCTCGAATCGCGCAGCACTCAGCTGGCGAGGATTTGCAGTTATACGATTTTTGAAAATGGATAGATTTTCGAAGCAATTTTAATACATTTACTGTGAAGTACATCATAAATTACCCATTTATAATTGGTTCAATCAGATAACGAAGTTTGCCATTTTTTTAAATCCATTTAACCATGTTCGTCATATATTTAAACTATACTAATTTTCATAGGGATTATAGTCTTTAAACGAAGTATACAACTTACATACACTTGACCGACACCCAAGTCAGCCAATTCTCGAGTTACTCTTTAAAGCCCTACTTGCACGCATCAATTTCTAAGCTAGAGAACAAACTGTATAGTTGAAAATAGGATTACAGTTTAGAATTAAACAAGCAATCACACTTATACTTCTCACCATTTCGGTATGACTTGAGATGGAAAAATGACATACTCAATGACATACAAAATGACATATCGCAAAAGACACTACATAAAAGTACATATTTTTACTACTTTAAGCCGCATTGTTATGTTACAGACAGTTTTCGAACAACTTGTTTTAATAGTCTAGTCGTTTTGTATGAAGTCTAAATAATCTATGAAACACCACTGCATTGTGCTCTGCAAATGAACGACTCTATGCAAAGCAATAAGTTAATTAAACTATCCACATACCAAAGCCCCCATTCGCTTACCAAACCCACCACCACCACCGCCAAATGGAATATTTTCCAACAATAAACCATTCAACATATGAACAGCAAAATAAACACAGCTCCGACCGGAGAGAGAGAGATGGCTAAGCACATGCATGTAACAACACAAATAACACAAATAACTGTCATCGTCCATCGTCTCATCGTCTCATCGCCATTTGTGTGTATGGTGTTCCGATCCTACCGGTTAGCCTTTACTTCAGTAGACAACCACTTCACCCCAGCCCCGTTCGTTGTTTAGGAAAGTTGTCTGTATTGTCCGCTGCCCGCTCACTGTTGCTCTACTAAGCTCGCACGTGTAACGTTGAAAAAAATAAAAAAATAAAATAAAATAACGAAACACATGGTCCGATGAAACTTTGACAAGCTTTCCTGTATAATATGGCGCAAAACGCAAATTGAAAAGGATGAGAGCAAAGTAAAAACAACAAAAATAAAGCAATACGAGCGAAAAGTACGTTTGGAAAGATCGGTTATTCGCATCTGGAAAGGTAGACCACGCCGGTTGGTTGGTTATATTTAGAAACCCATGAGTGTAATAGCCACGAACAAATCACACTGTTGTGCTAAGGGGCGATGCTGTTGTATCATTCCAGCAAACCGTTTGACCAAGTTTGTACCAAACAAAAATACGATGGTTTTAATTTTATTTCCAGCCCCTCTGCTAAATCTGTCTACAAAATGAACCACACTTTGCGAATCTTATTAAGCAAAAACTCTTCCCCCCGGTTCCACAGCACACAATGTACACCGGACGAAATAATCCAGCCACAGCCCGCCCCAAATAACCCCATTACAATCACACGGCATGAGCAGGTTGATGTTTTCTCGGTATGCGCATTCACAGGGCTTGGAAAAACTAATTTCATTTCCAAACTTACAACGCGTCCCAAAATTGAATTTCACTTTTCCATTGAGAAGATGCGGCACCACACCACCGCCCCATCGTATCACGGGTTGTCGCATCTTGCAACAATTCATCAATCTGGCTAGTTTCGAACCGCACTCGCCGCCTTTCGCCATCCGCCACGCGCGCTGAGCTGTTCATTTCACTTATTTGCCGCTTGCCGCCCGCCGTTTGTTCGATCGCAGCAAATCGGAAATGGCAACGAAACTTGTCGGTGGGGTTTGGGGGCTGCACACGATTGGGGGGTTTTACGAACTATTCCGCTCAACACAGTTACAGAAACAGCGCAGGGCACAGGACAAAGTTTTATCACCATCATCGTCGGTAGCAATAGTGGGCAATGTCATGTTGTAGCACCGTGTATTGCTCTGTTCGTCTGTTCGGAGGCAGTGCAAAAGTAAACAGAGAGCAGCTTTTACCATTCCGGCAGCCAGGGGGGGCAGGGAAATTTGGTCAAATGAATGTGGCAAACAACAATCGACCAACGAATAAATGCTGCCGAATAACCACACAACCCAGCAGCACAAAACCCAGTTCTGGTACGATTTTGGGAAAGCAGAACACGATGCCGTGCATTGTGTTCGGTGTTCAGGGTTCTATTTTCCAATTCGTTCTAGTTCCATTATTTCACCCTGCGCTACGCCACGGTTTTTTATGCCTACTCACCTTCCGATCAGATCGTTACACCGAACGAAAAGTGCCTTTAAACGGTCCAAGCGGTGTTTTACGGCTTGCTGTTTCGTAAGCCACCAAGCTTCCAAGAACCGAACACAACCGGTGGACGTGATTTGATTGCCATTCGCCATTTCGTTCAAACAAAAAGAAGAAAGAAAAAACAAGCGAACAAGCTGAACGGAACTAAAATAAAACGCACCATTCCCGGAAACCGGACCGAAGGACCGGTTGGTTCGTGTCGTACACCGTAGCCCCGGAACAGCAGGCAAGCCGAAAGGGAAGACAGTTTTTAAATCAAACCCCACACACTAAGTCAAAAACCCGGTGGGTAACCGCATTTATGGCGCAAAACCATTGTTTGCCCCATCCGGACAGTTTGCCGGCAGGGCTCACGGTACGTGACGTGACTTTTCCTTCCCCATTTCCGTGTAAGTCAAACAGTTTGTCGAGCTTTTCAATTATATTTCCACTGCGGGCTGCTTTTATGTATATGCTGCTTGCCGCCTGTGGTGTGTTTCTTTTCACCCTGCTTTGACAGACGGGCGCTACCGGGAACGCGAAACTCGGTGGCAAGGCGCAAGCACTTTGAAAATCACCGTTAGAAAAGGAATTATAACGACTACCAAGCGACTTGCCGAAGCGCAACCAACAGACGAAGAAGGGTGAATCGTTTTTGTAGCTAGACAATGCTGTAACGTAATAGCTGTACGGTATCTGCCACTGCATACCAAAGCTCTCGTTCATATTTAGACTCGTTTGAAGCACAATGGAAACGAGGATACATTGGAATCCTGGGAAAAGCCTGGTTGAAAATAGCATAAAATGAATTAACGATTGAAAGAAAAAAAAAACCTGGTGAATAATGTTGTGAGCTATTTTAAGATGTTCATTTCAATGCTTAATGCTCTTCAAATAACCGTGTTTATTCGTGTCTAGAGAATGTCTAGTGCACGCTTCTCCATGAAGTACCGGGCGTCTCCATGTAACGATGACTCCTTTCAAGTTTCTATCTAAAAAAGAAATAACAACAATAATAATAATAATAATAATAATAATAATAATAATAATAATAATAATAATAATAATAATAATAATAATCATCATCATCATCATCATCATCATCATCATCATAATCATAA
>KB666732.1:1101725-1114061 GCA_000349065.1 Anopheles quadriannulatus | reverse complement strand
TGTAAACTAATCATAAAACATCCAAGCTACCGCTGGAAAGTAACGCTGATCAGCCTTTACTAGAATTTTATAATAGAGATAACACACATAATTAAGCTACAATACTACTCATAGATATAACAAATGACTTAAAACTTAAATGAATTTAAAGTGTAAGTACAACATGTGTTTCTATGGTTACCTCTGCCATTTCAAATATTTAACGCCGGTAACGATAATGGTAGCCTCAAAACTTCTTCATTTGACACAAACTAACCATGCTCACCTGCTCCATAACACACACACACAGTGACAAGGAAAGCAAGGAATCTATTTTCAAGACTCCATTAAATAATCAACCACACCATCAAGCCGAACACGTGTTGAACGGAACACATTCTTACACTCTCATAAATTAAGCCTCGTATGCATAATTCATACATCGCGCAACCACTCGGGTACGATGACACTCTCACGGCCTCTCTCTTTCCCTCTCTTTGCCGTTCCATTAACTATGACGCATTTTTTAGACCATTTTCATCGTCCTAAGCGCCTCATTTTTCACAATCTGTTATGCTGTTATCGCGCATGGCCGAGCGTCATTGGCTTGACAGGTCAGCTGGGGATGAACGATAAGCAAACAGGCATTTAACATTACCAAAACCGAATCCCCATGGTCTATCAGGTAGAAATTAATTTGATACACCAACCCACGGTTTGGTTTACTGAACTGTGAAATTCAGCGAAATTCAATATTGTTATTTTTGGACGCAAACACGGGCGTCAAAGTATCATTTGCAATCTTGATTGCATCATTGCATTCATTGCGCTCACTGAACACTGATTTATCGCTGCATCCGTTGCAATGCTGATTAGAGATTATGGAACGGTAGGTCGGTAGGGGTAAAAACTCGGGACGCCAATCGCAATAGCTAACATTTTCCACCGCACTGGCTCCGGGAAACGTAAACCATCGGTGACATGGTGATGGCAAACGAGGCGAACGTTTGCACGATTATCGAAATGCAGCTGCATTTATCGCTCATCCGTGTTGAGTTCGAATGAAATCAGTGCTTAAAAACAAACACCTTTTTGCACATCAAAGAGCGTACTTCTTGCTGCACAGACACAGCTTGAATGGATGCTTTACTGCCCGATCAGCTCTTACAGCCAATGTAAGCACGTCCGCGTTCAAGGAATGTTTCCGCCGAACGGGCGAATCATTTACGCGAAACGGTATGCTAAACGAGAATTTAATTACAATTGCTAATCCAACCGTGTTCCGTCTGTAAGCGCTTTGATATCCTTCAGCCGCCCACTGCTGGCCCAATGTTGACTCATCGCACGTGGCTACCGCCGATACGCTCCGTGGCAGGAATGATGGTATTCGGTATTGATGGCTCTCTCCCTCTGTCTCTCGGTGGCCAATCAGGCGCTGATTGGCGCTTAATGGCGTTATCTTGAAACTGATCGGTGAAATTATTCCCGTGCCGAGACCGCGCTGGACGGTTGGGAGGGACGCGCTTTTGTGAGCCTGTTGGAAGATAATTTGCATCTGACAACGCGCTTCCCTGTATTATCGGGGCTGATGATGCAGCTATTAAATTTATTAGCCGAACGCATAATGGATCAATGAGCGACTGGGTCGGCTGGGAAAGATCGCTCGCTCGATACCGCTCCACGGCACGCTGTAAATTGCATGAATATTTAAATGGACAATGTGTTGTTTTTGTTTCATTAACTAGGTGAGATTAATCGGTGTTTTCGTTCGTCTATTATCGCACTTTGTTGACACTTGCACGCAGCACGCAGAAATTG
Organism: Anopheles quadriannulatus; assembly: GCA_000349065.1. Classification (NCBI taxonomy): domain Eukaryota; kingdom Metazoa; phylum Arthropoda; class Insecta; order Diptera; family Culicidae; genus Anopheles; species Anopheles quadriannulatus. The sequence continues at coordinate 1,112,264 of KB666732.1, read as the reverse complement.
TTATCAATTTCGATAATATACATAAAATTTAATTAAACATAACTGCGATTTTGTGTGAAGTGCTAGGTATGGTATGGAAGGTATGTAGATGAAAATGAGTAGATGGTATGATAAGAAAAATATACCAACGTTTGACTTTTAAATGATCGGTTTACATTGAATTCGTGTCTCGTTTGAACCGTCGTTGCACTGATTGTTCTGCATAATGTTAAGTGCATGCCATACGTATAATTGGATTTGCAATTCTTATTAAAAATTATGAACATTTGCAACGAAACTTGACAACTAAATTGACCTAAGCTCTCTGGAGATAACATTCAACAACTTCATGTATTGATCTAAAATTCCACGAACTAAAACAATGGAACAGCAGGTCTGAAGGACGTTACCAACCAGTTAGCATCATACTGGAAGCTCATGATGGCATGGCTCATCCAGTACTTGTAACTTCAATTCACAACTGAAGAAAGGTTAGAACATGGAATGAATGACTGATTCCGTCAATCCAATAGTGCTGCCGGGTCTCTGAGTGTACGTCTTGCCTTTCAGCTGCTGCATCAAGGGAAAGCTACACATCCAAGGCCAGGAGCCTTTTAGTGCCCCGTCGTGCGGTGAAAGAGCACTTGAATAGTATGGACATTCCTATCGAAAAGTGTTCCGTGTTGGCCGTATTACAGCAGTAGACAGATTCCGAGAAAAATGTGTATAGTGGATAACAGAATTTCATCGACTAAAACTGGCAGAGTACAATGTTCTTAATAGGCTGAGTAGTGCTCCAATTACGTGGCAAGAAGTAGGACGACGCAAGTGACTGTTGACAAAAGAAGAGTCTTTTGCAGTAGGCGTAGCATTAACGTTTGTTAAGAGGACTATATTCCTTGCAAAAGTGATTAAAATTTAAGAAGTCTTGTGGCCTGGAGGTCTCCTTCAACTAGAAGAATTTACGCAAGAATTTGTTGTGATATTCTCTTCACAGTTCATCTTGATAACAGTTTGTTAGCTATTCATTTTATTTCTTGGAACAGCTTTGAGCGTATACACTTAGATAAGGCTTCAAACGATATCACCGCAACATTGCCTTAAGTGTATCGATTTTGCTCTGCAGGCTAGCTTTGAAAACACGCATAAGTCACGTTGCGTGGTTTAAAACCGTGTTTTAATGGGCCAGTATTTCGTGCATTAGTTTTGGCCTCTAAAAGAAAGTGGTCCTTATTGCTCATGGGAACTTAATTATTACCTCAACTGTGTACGACCAATGGTTTGACTTCCAATGGTCCAATTGTTGAATGTCTTATATGACAGAAAAAAGTATGATAACATAATCGACGCTTAGAAGAACTACCTATGAAATGGCATACAAAAATTTAAGTCTAGTATAAGTGAGCCAATGTATATTTCACCCTTACTCTTATATATTAAGAATTTATTTTGTCTAATTCTTTGCCATAACGACTGCGTGATCATACCAGCTTTCAACACTTATAGCTACTTCAACAACCGGTCTTCGTTACGGGTGAATCATGTGGCTGGGAACCGAACCCTTCCTAATGTGTACGTGCCCGCATGTTTATCGAATAGATCACCAGTCAGCAACTCCTTTGGAAGGTAATTTTGCATGCGTTATTTCCGAGAATCTTACGATGAAACACAATCAATACAACAATTTCGAAAGAATACCCAATAACCTTTTAATGTTTGAAAAATTTCATTCAAATTTCAAACCCCAAAAAATGTGTAAAATATTCCGATTTGTACATGAGCAGAAAATTACTCACCTTTAAGGGATGACGGTGATTCGAATCGCTCCAGCACACCACAGGCTCAAACACGTTCAACCGTTCCGAATGCCATATCACACACGCACACACACACACCTTATTTAACACTTCATTTAATACCGTTCAAACCAAAACTATCGTCACACCGCAACGGAGTGTTTTATAACATGTATAATCCTCACACTAACACGCGCCAAGGGGCTAAGTCACCCGCTGCTAAACAAACGCCAACACCTTCACGCACGTGACGCACCTTTTGTCTTGAAGCTGAAACACTGAAAACAAACAGAGAATGGAAAAGGTAAGAACGTTTCCAGCACACAAAAAAGGACTCTTGATTGCACAATTTCCTTCCGAACCAAACACCGAAAGCACGCGCACGTATCACCTCGCCACCGATCACGCTTATACCCACACACACACACACACACACACATACACAAACACACAGACAAACTTCTTCCAAAACCAGTGGTTGTCATTTGATTTTGTTTCAAATCACGCACCAACGCTACTGTGTCGCGTTGACGACGACGAATTGTTGTTAGTATGGTTTAGAGAGGCTTTGGCTCCTGCGGAGTTCTTTCGCCTCTTAATGACGACGACGAAGACGACGAGGCTGTATCGTGCCGGGATTATTAATAAACTTGGCATACCCTCCAATGCCCTTTTCACTCACATCGTCGCGCCAGTTCTCAAGATGTGCTTCCAAAAAAATATGCCCCTCCACACTTGCCCTTCGTTCTCTTTCCCAAATGCTTCACCACCGGAACCAGCGTCCACGTGAGAAGGTTCACCCGGTTCATGCAAAAAAACTCAGCCTACTTAGCAGGAAGCACTGCACAGCACAGTGGCGCGTCAGCATCCGCACTACGCATATTAATCCCAGGCGTTGCATACCCCGTGTCCCCCGTGTCGCAGAGCGCAGATGAGAAGCGAGAAAGTTATCTTAATTTTCCCAATTTGTCACCCAACTGTTGCCAACGGGTCGGAACGGGTTGTTCGCCGTCATTTGCCTTCTCGGTGCGGTAATATCTTTTCCCAAATTTGACACACTCACACACGCACACACCGACACACACACACACACACGAGACGTATGACACCGGTATCGTCGTCATCTGTCTTGCTTCACTCAACGCAAGGGTTGCTCTAGGACTGGGCGAAGGCACTGGGTAAGACCATTTTCCACGATCAAACTTTTACACATCGTTTTTGATACCCCTTTTTTTCTTCTTCTCTTTTCACTTCTTTTGCTTAAGATACTTGGTAATCCTCCTTCTCCTCCTCCTCCTCCTCCACCACGACCTGTTCCGCCCTGGAGCGCCACACGAGAGTGATGGATTGCAGCCAGTTGAGCAAGATAGTTTTGGGCCCGTCAGTCTTAAGATATTAGCATATCAGCTGCGAGCAACGGGGCAAACGGGTTGGAACCTAGGGGATGGAAAATTATGTTTCCTTCCGCCCCGGGGCCGTACGATCGTGCTGCTGCTGCTGCTGCTGCTGCCACTCATATGTAACCGATTTCTTCCACCAATTGCTTTGCCTTTACCGGCACGTTCGGTCACGTACAAGTACCCACGACACGACAAGAACGTATCGCATATGGATAATGACACTCACTCTCGAAGGGGTCGCACGGAACGTCTTGGCTGCCTTAATCAGGCATTACAGCCCATACCGCCCCGTTTGTAACATTGACTGCACATACTCTACAATACACTCTACACTGGATTATACACTTGTCGGAGCTCTTTTTCCTTTGGTCACGACCACAAGCAATCCACGTGGCGGGGACGACGACGTGTTTGTCGTTCGCTTCGGGCTGTTCGAGCTTACCCAATGTGTTCTGTTCACTGTTCGCCGCTGTTGGAGTGCCGATGTATCCCGTACCGAAGCCATCCACCGACTGTTGCGGGCCTGTTGGCTGAACCGTATCCCTCGAACCGGTACCACCGTTGTTCCACCTTGCCAACCACACCACCAACAAACGCGGGAAGGTTTGTGTACGTACACGGATGAACACATTCGGTGGTGCTGCACATGCGCACACTGGCTTCACTTCCCCTAGTGGGTTGTCTATGGCGGGGAAACTGTACATCGTCAACATCGACAGCATCGAACGCAATCGAACGCGCGCGGGAGGACTGCTTTCAATCAGATGCTATCGGATACCCTTCTCCGATCATAAGGGTTCTGTGTTTGCCAGGGGTTTCTTTCCGCTTCATCTTCCCCCTTTTCCATGTGTGTGTGTGTGTTGATTGGGATGTCTTAATATTTTTAAAACGCACCGATCGTTTATCGCCTCACTCACAATCTTAACGAAAGACATGTACAGCAGACAAAATGTGCGGGTTCAGGAAATGGTCAGCATGGTTTTTAGGAGGGTTTGATGCTGCTGCTGCTGTTGCTGCTGCCGCTGTATGCCGGCTAGGGGAAAGGATGTTTGCTGTTGAAGTTCGAAAGCGGAGAGGCAAAACATCGCACGAGGAGAAGCAGTATTTTTTGAATGCAGATTAAACGGCTTCAAATCTGTGGCCTCGAAGTCGGTTGTAACTGACAATCAGTGCTGTAACATTGATTGAAAGAGGAGAAGAAACAAGAAATATTCCTTGTGTTGATTGAAGTCTAAAGTAATGGTTATTAAATTGTGCCTTTATAGTTTCATTTAAATAGAATCGGACGTCCTGTTCTTTTCTACAGTCAAAAAAATGTTCTATAGTTTTGTAAAAATGTTTTTGCAGAAGCAAGTTCAAAGCATCATTTAGAATTGAGGAAGTGATTGGTCTTGGTTAAAAGTCTCATAAACATAAACAGTTCTCCACACTTGTTTTCACAACGCAACCAAGCAAAAACTCATGCTGCTGAGAGACATGGTTTAGATGGGAATAGAACTCAGCGCTGTGACAAATTCACAAAAAAGCGGAACTGGGACCGAACGGTTCCATTAAATTTAGGAACCAGCTCCGAAGGGTAGGTCACACCCACCAGAACCGTCTAGAATCGTCCGGAATTGTTCAGAATTGTCGGCATCGTCCGGAAAGGTCCGGAATCATCGGAATCGTCCCTAAAATGTTTGTAGCGTTGATGGAACCTCTTAGTATACTGGCGATAAAATGCCGTTTTATGGTGTTCAAGTGTTTCAAGGCGATGGGTAGGAAGGCTGTGAACTCCTATCACCCCATAATAAATAAAATAAAATGAAATAAAATAAATAAATTCTTTGTATTTTTCCGTTATTTTATTGTTATAAATATGGCACAAGAAAAAAAAAATTAACCCATGTTTTAAAACTGCGCGAGCTAAGGCGCAGTTTACTTGACATCTTCTGACATCTCAATCGTACAATAATCTTGAGCTAACTGTGAGTTATTGTTGTATCCATAGTAGGTATGTGGGCTCGGTAAATTCAGAAATCGAGCGTATAACTGTCATGTAATTAAAGTCATAGGCACATTCACTAGTATCGATCCACTACGATTCCGACGATTCCGGCGGAGCTAGCGATTACATTTTACTGGAGTCGGAATCGGAATCAATTTTGCCAAAACCGGATCGGAACTATAGGTGCGATCCGGATAATCCATCTCTAAAAAGATCCTCAACCAGCCTTGAACAGATAAAGAAATTGCTGTCATTCTAAACCACCAATCGACCAAGACATCCATGGCTGCTTGGTGTACAAAAATGCTTGCAGAAGGATATATAATAAACCGTGACAGTGAGACCTGTGAGATGGGAGATTCGAACCCATCGAATATTACATGAACATTTCATGATGTTTATTAGTAGCTATTCCAAGAGTCCAGAACGACTAAATTCAAATTTCGTATGTAGTATGTCTTTGTGAAAACGATCATTGATAACGGAATAGTCAAAGATACTGAGAGAGTAGTAGCAATTATCATTAATGTAAATAAGACAAAAAGATGGAAGAGATATGAACCGGTATAAGAATTGGATAGAAACTTGTACCAAGATAGCTACACGGTCAATATACACATCTGAGGTTGCGAATCCCTGTAACTGGGCAAAATTAACTTGTATCTAACAAAAACTAGAAAGATGACTATTGCATGCCACATTTCTTCATTCATTTTTGGTTGTGGTTAATAACATGTTGTGAAAATGGCTCATGCTGGTTTTAAGACAATTTAACATACTTTTTGCGGACACGACAACAAATTAAACGATTTTGTTTTATACGTTTGAGTTTTTTTAGCTTCCAGTCTTTTCTACAATTTTAGATCGATCTTTTATCATCCGTGATCTATGAGTTATGCTTGACACTGAACTAGATTTCCACTTCCATTAACAGACCATTGTTAGTAAAGCGCACAAAATATTAGGCTTTGTTAATCGCCATTCTAAAACTATACAGGATATTCATTGCCTTAAGTCACTGTACTTGTCATTTGTCCGGTCAGTCCTGGAGTATTGTTCTGTTTTATGGTGTTCCTACTTGTTGATCTGGATGAAGAAACTAGAATCCGTCAAAAAAAAAAATACATCCGCTGAATCCTAATTAACACACTATGGCACGATGCTCCTTACCGCACACGGTGCCTAATATTAGGTATACGTTTCAGTCATTTTTAAACAAAAACAAAAATATTTGGTTGTAAGTAAAAATATTGAACACAATAATATATAAAATGAACAGGAAAAATACGTATATATTTAAAAACAAACCTCAACATAATTCAAAAGTAAAACATTACAATCTATTTACTCATACCTTCGCCATTTCAGATTGTTTGGTCTTGTTACGACTTTAATTATTTTACTGTAAACACGTCAGATTCGGTTTTCTCCCCAAATTACCTAATTTCCTGTACAAACTCTTGGAATTTCATAAATACTGTCCCCTGTTGTATGGTTTTAGATAATTAATTACACGTACCCTTGTCCTGCGATCCCTCGTACACACGTTTAAATGCACGCTTACCGCAAACCGCACAGCCCCTGCAGCCCACAGCCCATTAGTGAAGATGTTGCTGTGAACGGTTTTATTTTTATTTTCCATTCTTCCACCTCCGTACACAAACCACTCCTGTTGGGCAACAATCATATGAATTTTAAATGTACCCAAACCTCCCACCGAAACCCAATGAAGGCAGAGCAGGAACGCGAATCACAAGTGTAGTAAAGTTGCAACGAACCTTTTTTTTGTTGTTTTTGTTCCGCCCACCCTCAGCAAAGCCAGAACAGCAAACAGGCCACCATTACGAAACACGGCAAGTGTGGTTTGTCGCGAATGCCACAAAGGGCTTTAAAAAATTGAAGAGGCGAAGGCAAAACGCTGTCCTTGGTGGATGCTGTTATTTTTCGACCACAAGCACGTTGTTGCTGCTGCTGCTGCTGCTGCGTTAAATCAAATCAACCAAATCAATCTCCTGCTTGGAAAACGGCGCGGTTTCCTTGGCAACTAACGTCCGGCGTGTGCGTGAAGGCTTTTCCCGTGCGCACAAACGCCAAACCACACTCACACTGTGGACCGTGCGCTCCCATAACGCGGGCTTTGTGGGGTGTGAGCGTTTAAGTTCCGGAGTGGGCAGGGGACGCACTCGTTAGAATCAGAAATTACAAGCCAACACCCGAGCGTTTACGCGGCCATTAAACTGACTGGCGAGTCCTCCCCGACGATACCGTACCGTAAAACCGGGAGGACATCCTTATCCTTCCCAAAGCCTCTTCCGACCCGTACCGGATGCTCGCCAACTCGTGTGCGGCTGATAGTGGTGGGATGGCATTTTGTGCCATCCTTTTTCGAGGAATTGCTTTTCCTTTTTTCTCTGCCTTCTCCCTGTCTCTCTGGACCCCAGCAGGATACGGGATGGGGCCGCTCTGGCATCGTTCCAGCTTGTGGCATGTTTTTTTTTTGTCGGAGGTAGCATAAAACAAACAATCCCGCACGATGGTGGGTCCGCTCCTTCCGAAATTCGTCTCCAGCTTCCGGGAGACTTGGATTTCACTTGGGCGGCCAACCGATCAACGCCTAGCGCCTCACGCCATCGGCAGGCTCCCTCTGCTCATGAATTATTAATTTCCGGTGGGCAGAAGGCAGAAGATGAAGACAAACTAAAAAGAAATTTGTTTTTTGTTGTTGTTGTGTGTGTTGTCGCTGTTGTCCTGCACCAAACACAACGATGAGGACGACGACGACAACAAGCCAAAGAGGCCAGCTGTTTCGACAACTCGGACACTTTCCATTTCGTTTGCCAGCAAAAGTCCTTTAAATTTGTGCAGTGGTCAAGGGGCCCTGCGGGCGGTGTCTGGACCGTTCGAGAGAGTTCCTTCGTGGTATTAAGTTTCCGTAGAGCCGGAGCTGCCTGAAAGAGCCGGTGTGTTTTCCTAGCCGTTGGATCATTGTATTGTAGTTGATATCTACTTCTTTAATGTTATCAATTCAAAATTAGATTTAAAAACTTGAATTTTCGCATGGGAATTTGTACAACCCATAATGATATTCTCATTAGGCAAAGCTTCCGTACCAACTTCCACATCAATCAACACATTCCAGGGCATCGCTCGTGTGCCCAATTTACCATCACCACTGGAATTTCAAGGTTCGTGCTACGCCAACAAAAAACATCAAAAATAAATCAAAGCAATGCTAAAAAAAAATAATCCGTGAATGAGTGCCCGGTGGCTAATTTCGGCACCAAACACCGCCAACAGATTACATCGTATCGTATCAATTGGCCGAGCATTGCCTCGAAACAAACCCGATGTACAAAATATCTGCTCGGCAATTACAAAGGGGCCGGCCCGCTTTCCGTTCCAGCTGCCTGCATGCGCTGAATTCGCGGAAGGTTACGATTTCCGGTGGTATTTACAAGGGGCTTTTCGTGGAAATTCGCTATCGACTTAATTATTTAAGCTTTAGAGGAGGGATATTTACTGCCCGCCCTTTTGGCCCACGTGGACCTTTGATACAGACAGGTGAACCAGGTAGCGACGACGCTTGTCAAGTTTTTAGCTGACCTGCCCCTTTTTTCGCTGGGTCAAATAGGTATAGGTGACCTTTGCCCTCCCTCCCGAGCTGATGTACACAGGCGGATAATGATGATAAGCTATTTTGTGTGCGCTGTTGCTTGTTGATGGGGTTTATTTTATGATTGTGTTTTGTGGAAAGTGTTGTGAAGATAGATTTAAATTTGCAATTTACATGAGACTCGGAAAAATTTGATAAATGTTAAACATGTTTTTTTTTGCATTAAATAATTCAATTATAGACCTAAATTAAATTCCCTGCTTATGTAACACATATGTTGTTCCAAATGAGTTCAAATACTTCAGTCAGTTTGTGATGAATTCTACTTGAGACACGAAACGTAGACTCATTACTCTTATTTCAGCTGATAATATAATTGAAACTATCCCTCGATCCTACGGGCCGGTCTGGTGGTACAGTCGTCAACTCGAACGACTTAACAACATGCCTTTCATGGGTTCAAGCCCCGAATAGACCGTGCTCTCCATACGTAGGACTGACTATCCTGCTACGGTCATTGCAACAAAAAGTCATTGAAAGCCAAGCCCATTACAGATTGACAGGCCTTGACCGACTACGGTTGTTGTTCCAAAGAAGAAGAATACAAATAATTGAAACTGTGTTTGGTGGGTAGAGTTTATAGATTGGTAAAAATAAGCATTATTGAGAATTATCAATTATTGAAATTGAATAACATAAAAGTTTGTTATTAGGGAATAGAGTGATTGACCAGCCATGCAACCATCTTGTCAATTTATTACAAGAAAACTTTTAATTTTTATTCTATTCGGCGTAACATCATACGATGGCATGCCGGCTTATACAATCTATCGAGACTTAATTCAGTACCACGCAGTCGGCTACAGTCCGTTTTGACGGTCCGTTTTGAGGCTTGAATAAACGACGGGCATGTTGTTAAATCGTGCGAGTTGACGACAAAATACTATTAATCTAAACTTTAATACATAGAGATAAAACATACTAAACGCAAATACAAAAAGCTTGCTGAAAAGCAGTGAATAATCATGAAGCAAGATAAATAACATATCACGCCGATCAAATTTGCCGACTATCATAGGCTCTTCCTCGCTATACGCACGTCTTTTAATGTTAGTTCTTACTTACTTGTCTGTAGTTACGGAACCCTCTAGAAGAGAGATTGATATTGACTTCATTGCCAATTCGTTCAGAAGAATCTAACTCACCACTGAGAAGCTTGTACATGAAGATGAATGGGGCATTATCACGTCTACTACTAGCAAGTGAATCAAGACCAGTGGTTTTCAATCTTTTTGCTCCTTTTCCCCCCCCCCATGTATGTAGGATTTCTCTCCTTACTAACAAGTTCATGAGCGGGTGGAGAGCGTGGAAATCAATGGTATCAAGCGAAATTTTGATTAAAAAAAAATCCCCCAAAAATGTAAAAATTCTCCCCCATACAGGGAATTCTCCACTGGTTAAAAACCGCTGATCTAGACCAAGTAACAAACAACTAGTACGAGTACGATGGACAAGAGGTTACTTTACACCTCGAGAGGGATGTATGAGACAGGCACGTGTAACTCTTTTTAGGACAGCTTCTTTTCGACACGAGTTTACGACGGATACCAAACCACTGAAATACAGCAGAAGCACGGAACAAACGATGGATTTATGTTAAGTTAACAAGCAATGCGAGTCATTGAGCTCTCTCGACAGGCGATGAATATGTACTGACTATTATTGGGGGCCTTCACGATTCTAGTTAGTTTTTTGTATGGAGTT
>KB666732.1:1062861-1093921 GCA_000349065.1 Anopheles quadriannulatus | reverse complement strand
ATAAATAAATAAATAAATAAATAAATAAATAAATAAATAAATAAATAAATAAATAAATTAATAAATAAATAAATAAATAAATAAATAAATAAATAAATGCATATATAATCAAATAAAGGACTTCTTGCGCATTCATACACTAACATCATCTAGTTCATGATTTCATAAACGTTTGATTTTTTTGTTACTGTTTTTGACGAAAGTGTCACCTTTTATCAAAAATAGAAACTAAATGAGTATATTTAAGCTATTATTAAATCAATAATAATGATTCTTAAAGATACCAGCTCAGTTATGCGACTGCATTGTTAAGACCAATTCATGGATTTTCGGTGAAACAACTGCTAAATTTACAACTATCAAGAGCACGATGAGTGCTTTGACGGAAACTCTCAAAGAACTTTTTCATCAATACGAGTATCATTGTCATAGATCTATTATCGTAGTTTGTTTATACGGATTAATTGATGATTGAATCTGTCGCTGATACTTTTGTCACACACTGTATTTTTATTTGCAATTGCGTTTATGGTTTTATCATCAGTGCCAACAGTAAAAATATTTTTAAATTACTTATTTACATTTTTCTCTTTCCCTTTTCATTATCTATTTTTAAATTATTTGCTCAACAAAACACTTCCTGCGCCCAAAACGAATGAACGATTTCACGAATACTGAATACGTGTAAAAGGTGCAACCATGAATAGCAATATCCATACGGCCAAAATAAGCTTTAAAAGCTCCAAAGCATGCCAAAAATAGCTATGTCATGTAATGTAAACATTTTACTACTTTTACATCATTTCCCCATTTACTTTCTTCATTCCGTTGCTTTGCATGTCTTGCGTATTCATTGGTAAAGCATCTTTACATTTGACAAATTGTTTCCAAGGTTTCCACCACAATTGTTTCTCTTTACATCCACATCCCGGGAATGAAAGAAGGAAGAAAAACAAAACAATCCAGCCAAAAATAGACAAAAGCCCCGCGGCGATCATTTGTCGTCGTGTATGGTACGTTACAGCTCCCTCGCAAAGCCATGTGCGGCACATTGAACTGCCAGCGAACCGAGACAAATCAAATAGACGAACGCGTCGATCGTTGGTCGGTTGGAATATAATGAGTCGGAAGGGGTTTCCACCCCCGGTCAAGTGGTGGGAAAATAATGATTCTTGGAAAAAATCGACAGTGTGTGTGGGATAATTAAATTACAATTTCCTTTTCAGCAAGTCTCCATAGCGTTGAACCGCTGAGTAAAAGTTTGTACCACACCGCTGCGTGGAATGGAACTAAATCCATTCGTTTTCCTTGTCGTGTGTCAAAAAGAGGTGACAGTTTATGCGTTATTATTCTGCCAACGATTCGTTATTATTTTGGTAGCTTAAGAAACACGTCACACCCATTGATATGGCATCAACAAATCATGCGATACCGCACCGAAAGGTCAATCGATGCAAACAGTATATTAACCTAACAAGAAGTGTCCGTTTTCGGATGATGGACGTGTTTGAAGTTGTTTTTCGTTTCGAAACTTTTTGCCCTCCCTTTTTTGCCTCCCCGGTTTTGGCCATCAAATATAGTGGTAGCGGTTCCATGAGAGAGAATCGAAGAACAACAAAGAACGAAAAGTGTACAAAGCGCAAGAAAACGAAACCGCACCTTTGCCGGCCCTGACAGTGGTGTCCTAAATCAACAGATTTTCGAAACCATTATACCGAAGTGTCGTATCAAATAGTCAACGGGCCAAAAGCCGACGCGCAAAAGCTCCCCTCCCCCCTACCAGGTGGTCCACCCCCCACGCGTAAAACAATCACCTTTGGCGCAATCGAAGACGCAGAGACGTGCGGAAGGATCGAATGGGATTCGAACGGCGCGCGGAAGGATATGATGATTGAATTGTTTTTCCTTCTGGGCACACGCACCCAAAATAGGTTACGGTTCAATGGAAAAACAGTATCGAATGGCACGCACTGCAGCAATGGTAGCAGTAGCAGCAGAAGCAATGGTGACTGATTGACGATGTTCTGCGCAGCCGGCCGGCTGGTAAACGAACGGAAGTTTAACGTACCTTCACCTTGGTGGAGTTTATTACAGCTTCCATGAAAATAAGAATGAAGGTAAAGCAGAAAGGTGCAACGGCTTCTTGTGGTGTATGGGTTGTGTAATAAATGGTAAGGTACAGCGATGTAGATATAAGTAAATTAATATTTGTTGGAAATTGGTTTCCATATGAGAGTATTTGAGTAAGTAAGAAGCGTAAGACTCTTATTATGATTAAAAAATAAGAAATTATCTAACTGCCTGACCAAGGCTAAGCTCAACAACTTCATGTCACTCGGGCCATAATACAGATTCGCGGCATGTATCCAATCATTGTGATCGCTATCCAAACAATTTTATTGTTTTGCATATTAAAATAATGCATTACGATTATTTTCGATGTTAAGGATTTGTGGGAAGCATTTTGTTCGCGTTTTTGTTAGGATCAGGGCTTCGGACGAACGATAGCTTAGATTAATTTCCTTCATTGAATTTTTTTTCTATTTCCGACAGTGTACAGAAGGACTTAGGAATCTTGAGGGAGGATCTTGAAGTATCAACTCGACTTTTTTGTATTAATTTGAAAAAAAAAAATAGTTTGGAGTTAATTTTATCAATTCAAATTGAATCAAAAACAGAATAGAATAAGCCTGAATGTCTTCCATTATGCAATTCTTTTCGTGCAGTATAGAATAGATTAGGTTCTTGACGTTTTGAGTCAAACCGTTAGATGAACAAAAAAACCTTACAAATAAAATGAAATGAAATAAATTAAACTGTCTGAAGTAAAACCTTACAAATGAGTAGAAGAATAAGAAGAATATAGAAATCCAAAGAAGGAGAGAAAACAATAGATCAAAGAAGATTTAGAAGTTTATGTAAGAGTAGAAGAAATATAATAAAAATATATAAATAGAAGAAGAACTAATAGTTTAAGCAGAAATGAAAGCAATATAAGTTCACGTAGAAAGAACAGTAAAAATAGAAAGAATATAATGTGGATGTAAATGAAAGAGAATAAGAATAAATAGAAGAAAAAAAGGTAATAGAAGTTGTAGTAGAAATAGAATAATTAGAATAAGAAGTAGATGTGGAAGCAAGAATAAAAATTAAGAAGAATAAGGTGTGCAAAAAACATAAAAATTTGTAATGTAAAATCAGACAGCAGAGTGTAATGTATTTCACCAAAGGAGTAAATTTTGATGCAAAATAATACTGATTAAAGCTGGTTTTTAGTTTCGCTTATTAGAGTTATACTATCTTATTTATATTTTACTTAAAGCTTCTGTTTATTGAATCGATGAGTTTGGTAGACAATTTTTCATTTATTCTTGAATAAAGGGATATTTAAAAACAAGATTGTGACTGAAAACCTCCAAAAATGACTTTTCAATTTCATGGTCTAACTACGTTTGAAGGACCTTTGTATTCGCACACAACACGCGTGTGTATTTATTCCATTTGCAACCTCCCTGTGCCTTCTCCACCATACAGAAAAGCACTTAAATTGAAGGATATCATTTTCGATCCCTTAAGTAGTTTCAATCATCTCGTAAAAGGTTCTGCAACTTTCATCCCATCCAACAACAACAACAAAAAACCGAACACTTGAGGATTTTGATTAGGCAAGGTGTAAGGTAAGATCTGTGGTGTGGTGCGTATTTCCAGCACCTACGAGAGAGCAACTACGTCACGGCACGCAGCCGCAAGGTGCGTTTGACAAATATCCAACCTGCCGGAACATGTCAGAAAGTCTTCTCTCAAGGGAGACCGCAATCGTTTGAACATTACGCACAAAACGCACGCGGAAGCGAAAGCGTGCGTAGGGAAAAGAAAAACCTGCCCCACGTTTAAAACCCGCCCCTAATATGACAAAACCGAAAAAACGACCGCCAACCAACCAACTCGTCATGTCCAACCCTGCCGCACTGCCGCGTGCGTTTTAGTTGACGAGCTGCCAAGCGATTTTCCCGCCGACAACCGAACGCGCGCGAGACAAATGCGGTGACATTTATGGGTATGGCCGTTGTTGTGTACTACGCGCGTTCCCGCGCCACAACTATCTTCCACTAGCTACACACATACAAACACACAAACACACACATCGCACAATTTATGTCAACAACAATGGGACACCATTTTTCACCGAAATATCGTACCGAAATATCAATTTAATAGGTAGTACATCTGTCACTGGCGGGTCGCTCTTTGGTAGGTGCCGGCGTATGGGTGGTACACATGTATGGGGCGAAAAGGTCGTCCCTTTCTAAGTGCTTCCGTGTGTCACCGTGGTTGTTGGTTGTTCTCTTCGCATTTTTGGGGAGTCGATTCGGGCGAAAGATGGTGCTTTTTTGTGTGTGTTCGCTCCAAAACAGATCGGATTTGGGGATAACAACACCGAAACTGCCAATATCGGTATAGGTAGTTTCCATTCGATGAAATGGGCCTAGCCAACAAAATAAATAAATAAAGCTTTAAGGTACAGTGGCCATCGAAATAAAGCGCACACCTCTTGCATTTTAAATATGATTCGTTAGAAATGAAGTAACTGTACTACTATGGAACTGATCCCGAATTCATATCAATGTTGGCACTTATATTCAACCCATACCTGTTCTGGAATTGATACTGAACTTCTACCGGCTCTGGAACTGATACTGGTTCTAGAATAAATCCTAAACGGGTCTTGGGGCTGATCATTCCTGAACTCATACCAATCTTGGAACTTATATTCAATCCATACCGGTTCTGGTAATGAACCCCAACTCACACTGTTCTTGAGATTGATTCTGAGCCCATACCGATCCTAGAATTTATCCAGAACTCATACCGGTCTTGGAACTGATTTTGGAACCCTTACCCTTCTTGTAACTTATACCAATCGTGGAAATGATCCCAAGCCCATACCGTTCCTGAAACTAATTCTGAACCCATACCGGTCCTGGATTTAAACAAGAGCCCGAACCAGTTCTTAAACAAACCTGGTACTAACTGAGATGGATGATATCAAAAAAAATTTATAAAAAAAAAAAACATATTAATGCGATTACATTACGTCCTAAAGGTCAAAAGTCAGAATGTACATAAAATATCAAAAGCATGTTATATTTAATCATGATGATATGATCATTATTCAATAAATTGAAGAATCCATAATGAACTTTTTTCTACAAAATAAATCAGAATAATCACTTTTAAAACAAAAGATCGTTTGAAAAATAACAAGAGGGCACTTAATTTTGCCGATCACTGTATAGCACGTAAGGACAGACGTACAGATTTATGATAGCCGGAGCAAATGAAGTGTATTGCTTTGATTTTTTTTTGTGTCATACTACCAAGCTAGAACGGTGTCGTATATTAAACGATTCATACCCAAACAAAAACGAAGTGTTATTTCCCCATTTTCCCAATTACCTATGAACCTGTCAATTAAGCGGTATCCCGCGCTTGAGCACATCTGTCGGCGTTTTAAAAAAGAGTATTATCTTTTATTGCCACGCTGCTAGGGTTGCCTTGGACCCACTTTTGAAGATGAGTTAAGCCATCCCCTCCCACCCAGTTGACCGAAATCTGTCGAAGAACCGATTAATATTACCCCGTTTTCGTGTACCCACGTTCCGTTTATGATTAAAGTCGTACCGGGAAGTGTGGAAATGCGGGAAAAATCTAGGAAAATGTATGCTTTCTTTAAAAAAAACAACCTTGAACACACCCTCCCGGTTATGGTGTGTGTGAACGTTACGACGAATAGCCGACGAGAGAGGATAAAAAAGTGGAAACACCTTAAAGTGGCTCGCATGGCATAGGCCTTCATCATAGCGTCAGAGCGTCGGGTGCCGTCGCGAGCCGTGGGTACGGGACCGAAAGTCGTAAACATCTGCTACTTTAGACGGTTTTAAACAGTTTAAATTTATTGACGGGGCGGTTGTTCCTTTATGGCGGGCCCCGGTTTCGGTCGATTTTTCCCCAGAGACGGCACAACAGCAAACCCCTCGCGGTGATGGCGGTAGTAGCAGTAGTAGTAGGTTTTTGTTGCTTTTTTCTCCCTCAGATTTTACAAACGCTAGTACACTCATTCAAACGTGTTCCGAAAGCGTGTTAGTGGGGAAAATTATTGCTGGAACTGTAAATTCATAAAACGATTTTGGGTTCGGTTTTATTTGTTTATAATTTTTACAACACCGAAATCGACGGTTTGCCCGGTGGATAGTAACTCAACCCGCGGGCCAGGGTTTCCGCGGTGCCATGTTTGGAAACAACCGTGCCAGCGGGCGTTGTGTTAAGAAGTTGTTTGCTGCACTGGTATGGAACCCTACTAATTTATTGCCGCCTTTGCCTGTTGCCTGTGCGGATGGCGAGAGGAAGGATTAATTTGCTTACCCATTCTGAGCAACAGCGGAAAGGGATATGGAAGTAGATCGGGAAACCGACTGCTAATATTTACAAACACACCGTAACACCCATCTACAAAATGGGTGGTTGGTTTAGTGTGTGGAAATTGCTGAATGGAGTCATACGTTTGATTGATAATCGTGTGTTCTTCTTTTTGCCTATTTTAAGATTGTAGTAGCAACAGCATCTAAATGACTGGCACTTCATTTTTATTGAATTGTAGTTTTCGTCATTTTCAATTTTAATGTAGCACAAACTATTCGTTTGTGATTTGTAACCGCCTCTCCATGTGCACATGCATGGATGCAAGAATAGTTTGAATCGTAATGGGTCTAACAACCATCATAAACATCACACTTAATTGCGGGAAAACGGAACGACCACGCACTACGGTCGTTTAGACGAGTGTTTTGATCATGTATACAGCAGCAGCAGCAGCACATTGTTCAATGATGCACAAAGTTTACGAGGTTGTTTGCAAGTCTACTGAAGAGAGGAGTCGTTTCAAAACATGGCTTGTTCATTATCTCGTATTAGTATGTTCAAAGTTTGTACGATTATAGAGCTTTCAAGGCTTTGGTTTAGGTTAGTACTTTTTAAAGTTTGATAAAATTGTGGAAATACTTATTAACCTGATCTATTAGATGCTAAAGATCTGTTCAGATAGAATTCGGTCACCTAGTTTAATGTTTAATAGCATCTCCAGTGGAGCTATATGGAACCTTTTCAAAGTTATTTGAAGGTATTGGAGCGCACTATACAATGTTGCAACAGATTTTGTACGTACGTGCTTGTATTCAATAGTTACTAACGTTAGAATTACTGTGTTGCACAATGTTGCACAACCAATAGGAAAGTTCAACGTGGTCCTTGAGGAAAAAAACCAAAAAATCTTTTAGAATTGAAGTTTCCCAAACTGAGTAACATTTTAGGGATGTAGTTAAAGGGAATCTAACTTAGTTTGTCATTAATTCAATTAAATAAATGAAATCGAGTGTTCAAAATTATTTTACTCTCCTAATCTGTCAACTATTAAATGTTTTCAGCCTTAAAATGTATTGTATTTAGCGAATATTTGTTTCAAGTTATCTATAACAGTGTTTTTAAGTTTCTTTACTACAATATCAATATCAATACAACTCATGTATAATAACGTTTTTGCGTTTTATAGAGGCTATGCGTCAGATTTATTGTCAGCTGCCTCTAAAATATGAATAATGATAATTTTTTAATTTTAATAAGTGATGGTGTAATAATGCAAAGTCGTAAAATATGATAAAATAGATACAAATATTATATTGTAATAGATATTCTATAATATGATGGAATAAAATGTAAGAATATGAAAATAGAACAGAATATGAAACAATACCATAGGAAGAATGTGGGTATTCTACGCAAGAAAATAACAGAAAACAAAAGAAAATAAACGAATTGATTATGATGGATTGAAACATTATACAAAAATATGAAAAATATGAAATATATTTGAGAACATGCATAAGAAAACACTATAACATCAAAGGAACAATAGAATACTGAAAGAGTAAATACTTACGCTAAGAAATAGTAGAACATAAAATAACATACAATTGAATAATACATAAAAGAATTAAATAAAAAACTGTAGAAATTTAAAATTACTCAAGGATTTAACTTAATTCCAATTGGCCCATGAGAGCTCTCCAGTGCAATTAAGGAAAGAGGTTTATGGTCTGCTTGAACACGGTCACACATTCCGCATAATCAACCAACTCAGTGACACCGTAATCGAAGATAGAAAAACTATTAAATTCACACATTGCGCACGACAAGCGCGACACATTCAAATAGGCACAGCTAAAATATCGTCAACCGTGAGCTCATTAAAATACTGTAAATTTCTCTTCACATGCCATCTTAAGACGTGATAATTTGTTAACCAACCAGGCAATACTCGCAATACCACCGCCACGCCATCGAGCATCACACGCACTCCAATACGGGGCACCACCGGGCAAGAGAAAATAACCTCCGAAGACATTGGGGAAGGAAAATAAATTCATCCACCATGGTGCGATTGATGGTTCTCGGTTCTGCCATTCCTTCCAACACACACACACACATCAACTCCCAAAACCAACGCCCGGCAGTCATTAATAGGCTCGCACCAGCGATGTTTACATTTCTTCCGGGTGAGACGTTAAAATGCACCGGGAAAACGAACCAATTTTCACCCGCGCCTTCGGATGACCTTTTCCTGAAGGGAAGAAAATAACTTACCATACACACACACGCACACGCAGACACGGTACAGCGCACGATCAGACCCGGTAGCGATCTGCGTACGATCGACGTTACGGCATAACACAGCAGTGGACCGTGAGGGTGAGGAGAGTAGATCGCTCTGTCTTGGTGCCGTCTTGGTCCTCCCATTTATTTACCAGCGGCCGACAGAAGTGCTAAGTGCTATACTTAATTAAATACTTCTTGAATGCCATGTTTACTTTAGCCCGGCATTCACCGATCGACAGAGCAAAAGATGCTGGCGGTGGTTTCCGCCGTTTTCTGGGGAAGCTCTGACACGGCTCTGTGTTTACCATCGGCCGGAAACGAAACGAAACCCGGACTTTTTAAACGATGGCCTGAGGGCAGCGGGACAGAGAGAGAGTTCGATAATTGTACGATTTATGGTGTGGCATTTTTAGCGGTGCAAGTCGTGGCACGTGCCCATTAATGGGTTTTTTTTTGAGTAAGGTTTGCGTTTTGTTTGCTCTTGCATTTCACCAATATTTAGATTTCGTAGCCTCTCACATATGTGTAGCTACTTTGAATGTGTAATCATTATGGTTCTGTGCTTTAATTTTCGTTTGTTCTTTGAATTCAGTAAATCTTTACCGAGAAAGGGTAATAAACTACGTTCTACTTTGTAAGATCATTCGATCACCTGACCACTCTATGTATCATTACAATCGCTTTTCCAATTTAGATCGTTTCAATGTTTAAATTTTGCAGCTTCAGTCAGCTAATCGCATAAGGGTCATTACAAGTTACAGTTTTTGAAACATAGCTAACGAGACTCACTGTCCGTCAAACTATTGAACCTCAATCGAAAGGAGGTCACGTGTCAAATGTCACTCATAATCGAGAAGTAAGTGTCGGGACCTGGACGGAGGATGTGGCCGTATTTCACCCATCATTTTCTACCCAGCGATCCATTATAATTTATGAAAGGAGTTTAACTCATTCTGACGTGTAAGTTTTGCATCAAGGAACTGACGGCGGAAGACACATGAAAGACACATTCTCATTCACTAGTTCGTTAGGCTTCCTCGAGAATGTTGCCTCGCTCGATGACAGAGCTTGTGGGATTCAGACGAACTTGGGAGGCATCTTTATTCGATAGCTCCAAATGTATCTTTAAGGCCCTGGTTTGGTAGGCTCACGGTGGAGCAGAGCTTCGTTAAAATGATGTCCACACTCATGTCTAATCATTATGCTTTGGACGCTCATCTGCAGCGTATAAACCTAGCCACGACAAAGGTATGCAGATGCATCGTTAGACACCACGACATTTGTCACCTTCTGTGGTCGTGAGAACAGTTAAATGATCCAAGAGCATCACTTTTGTCAGTGGTAGAAGCTAAAGGAAAGCCGAAATAGGAGTCCCGATAAGAGACATTCTGGCCGTCAAGGATATAGACTACCGAAAATCATTACTTCGCCAGAACTAACGAATATTTAAATGTTGTAGTAGTATCAATGTCTAGATGTACTTGCATAAACGTATAGTAAATGGCGTAACTAAGTGAATGTTATATGTAGTATGAACACTCGATAATAGCATATTAACTCCAACCCCGTTAAGAGGCAGAAGACTTTTGCTATGGAGTAATTCCTGGCAGAGGAAACATAAACCTACCATCATAGGGCATCGATGAGCTCCAATAAAATACCCCGCACCAGAAAACCAGATGTCCAGCAGCCTCCGAAACAACTCAAATAAACTAGAAGCCTGGATAAAATGTAAAAGGATCCCCATAGAGGATAATGACGTGTAACACCGGCCAGCCAAAAATTGGTCCGATCATATTGGACCAAATGTCACACAACCGAGTATGCCCGGGATAAGGCAGGAATGAGAGAGGAAATGCCACTCATTTGAAAATGTACGAAGATCGAAAATAAAGCGACTAGATGGCAAGGCCGTTATAATAAGCTTTATATATAAATTTATTTTTATTTATTTAAACTGAATTATATTTTATTCTGTTATTTTTTATATTTCAAGGGTTACCCGTTGTGTTACCAAGGTTTTTGTCAAAGATAAGAAAGACTAATCTTTCAATCAAATCAAATCTATCGAGAAGTTGGCAACAAGTGGAAACTTGTAAGATAAGTGCCTGTTTTCAAAATAAGTTGTTAAAAGATTTTGTTGATTTCAACTCCAAAAAATAAACAATACACAATTATGAAATATCAATATCAAATGGTTTTAATTCAAATGTTTACGATTCAATGGCATTGAAATTCTGTCAGTTGGTTAAAGTTTATAAATTTGCAAAAAAATCGATGTTTTCTTTTTATTCAAATCTTATAACATTTTTATAATACTATGTTAATGATTTGTCTGTATAGTTTTTCTATTATAATTGCCAATTCGATTTAAAAAAAACTGAAGCTGAGAAATGTTTTAAAGTATTAATTGTTAAAAGTCTATCAGACGTAAATCTGTAAAAAAAATCTAACTTTTATTGAAACTCACAACAATAGTCAATTGAATTTAAATACATTTTAACTAATTTTAATAAGATCAAGTACTGAAAATTTCAGTTTGCATTTGGCCATTTTACGAAATAGCCATAAACCATCGAGAATATTAAAAGAAAAGCAAAAAGAAATGTTGAAGATTTGGTATCGTATTGAGAGATACTGCGAACATGCTTTAAAATTTTAAGATTAATAGCTGTAAAGATCTAGAGGAAGATAAAAACACTGTGCAACACAACGTCCCACACAATGTACCGCAAAGAGTATCTCTGTTTAGATGACGCACCACGCACGCACAGCACGAAAGATAGATCGTTCTCTGGTCCTCCCACGAACTTCCAAAAGTGTTTAAATTGTAACGATAACCCACCGAGCGAACGCTTTTTCCCATTCACAAAATCAATCCAACAAACAAACCGCTTACGAGATGAATGTCTCAACCTACCGCTTGACTGACCGCTGGCGTCATCGTGTCCGTAGCCTATGCCGTACCCGTGCCCGCACCAGCCAGGTAAAGTTGCCCACTGCAACCGGGACATTGATGTCAACATGCAACCGGGCATACCGTGCAAGACGCTGACGTACGGTCGACTTTTTGATTGACCCCGTATGTGTGTGCGTGTGTGTGTGGTACTCCAACACCAACGTTCCCCTTCCCTGGAGTAATATGCACAGACTAACACAAAGTTCTCACCATACCAAGAGACCCGGAACCCGGTTGGAGCGGGCAAACACACAAAGTACTACGAGAAACTTTGACATCGAGCTTGTGCAAGCCGGACAATGCTACCAGCACCGGACCCGGATAGTGTACAGTACAGGAACACAAACTGTGTCCTTTCGTTCTGATCGTACCCACACACACACACACACACACACACACACAGGCCGGGCGGTCAAACGGATCGGACCGTGAAAGTCAACTTATCAGCGGGCAAGATTTATGTTCCACCACACCACGCTGCACTCACGTGCTGCTGCACACATTCGCCGCTGCCAAGGCCAAACGGGACGTTTTGGCCGGAACAAATCCCGCATAACTATTCCGCTTTCTGGTGCGCGTAAGAGCACATAAAGGGAACGGGCAGTGACAACCTGAAAAGAAATAAAACGAACGCAACAAAACCCACCTCTCCGCGCCCTCCCCATTTGCGGGGAGTTACCCGCAGTTATATTGTCGACTGTAAATCACGAGCTTGAAATTGAACAGTAAAGACGGATGGTTTGGCAAAAAGCTGTACGCGTTACGGGGCCGCCAGTACAGTAAGGCAGCCGCCGCCGCACAGTGGATAAGCGAATGATGCATTTGATCCATTTCGGTTCGGTCGCAACTTCGTTCCCGGCCGATTTATTGAGCATTATTGCGTTGCCGGAGCGAAAGGAGCCGCTTCGGATGTGTCGCCGGCGAGGAATTTCCCCACAATTTGTCCTACAGTGGTTCTAATAAATCGATAACAATCAGCGAGGGAATATTTCCTAACAATAAAACAAAAAGCAGTTTTAAATTATTAATATTATAAAATCGTTGTTATTATTTAAAATACTATTCTCCGCAAAAGCCATACTATCATTAGATAGTAATTTAAATTTACGCCACATTCTGCTACCAATCGCTATGCGCAACAAAAACAGGGGAAAAGGTCCATTACGAGCCTCCTCAATGGCGGGATGATGTTTCTGCCACCCCCTCCCGGCAGCCTGTCCGGGACATTCGTTTACCGTAAAACATTACCCCACATTCGACGATGAGCGCATTATGTTGTGACACTATAAATAAAGTTCGCCACGCGGGAGCGCGGTGCCCGTAGTTTGTTTCATGAATAATTCCATTACTGCGCGCGTTAATTTCTCCCACCAGGCACATCAAAACGTGGGGACTTGGCAGTACCAAACTCCCCTTCAGGGGAGTGGTGTGGCGGGTACTTTTTTGGGGGCCATTACCATTTTGGGGAAGATGCGATGCAGTGCCGAGTTTAGAGTGGTGTTGCTGCCCTGCTGAAGAATGGTTGGTGCTGTTTCTTTTTCCTTTTTAATCACAAATAAATCACCCCACATTCCAGTGCGAATCAACGCGAGCACGGCAAGGTCTTGGCACAACTCTATCACCTAGGCTTTATTGTCCAGCTTGCTACGCTTGGCAGCGGATGGTTCGGCCACACCGTCCGGTGCGGGCTGGGGCCATTCCGCCTGTCCGGGCGACTCGTCCTCCAGCTCAATAAAGAACCACAGCGATCGTCCCAGCTCCGGCCAGGTAATGCGTTTCTCTGCCGGCAAAAACAGTTGCTTCATCAAGCACTGCACCTCGCTGGTAACGGTTATGCTGGACGGGAATATAACACCACGGTTGATTTTCTACATTAGTGCAGAGATGGGTCGAGGGGGGGTGGAGTTAACACAGTTGATGAACGATGATAAAATGATGATTAAAACAAAAAAACAACAACAGAAAAGAAAAAAAAGTTAGTACCACACAGTGTTACCATACCTGGAGCAGCAGGTTCACCTGTTTTTCGTTGGAAAACGGTAGCTTTCCGTAAAGCAGCGAGTACAGCACCACGCCGGACGCCCAGATGTCGGCGTGGACGGGATCGTACGGTTTGAAGCGCAGCAGCTCCGGGCTGGCGTACGCGTGGCTGCCGCAGAACGTTTTGGACAGGACCGGCGCATTGGCGTCCCGCGCCCGACAAGCGAACCCGAAATCGATCAGCTTCAGCCGGTCGTTCCCGTCGAGCACCATGTTTTCGAGCTTGATGTCCCGATGGGCGTACCCGGCCGTGTGTATGTACTCGAGGGCGGCCAGCAGCTGGCGGTAGTACCGGCGGGCGCGCACTTCCGGCAGGTGGCGCTGCTTGCGTATCAAGCTCAGCAGCGTACCGTGCTCGGCGTACCGCATGGAAATGTAGACCCTAACGAGGGAAATGAAGAGAGAGAGGGAGGTAGAGAGTGAGCGTGAGTAATGGAAGGATCACAGTGGGTCATGCACACCTCATCGTCGTTTCGATCACTTCGTAGTAGTGGATAATGTTTTCGTGGCGCAGATTGCGGATCGCATCCAGCTCGCGCGGCAAACACTTTTGCAGGAACGTTTCGCCGGCGTTCGTTTTCGACATAATCTTTATCGCCACCGTTCGCTTAAACTTCGTCCAGTACGCTTTCTGCAACGGAAGGGTTGTGGTGAGTGCAACCAGAAACCACCTGACCAAAGGGCGTAACCACTCGCGCGTCTTACCTTCACGACCGCGTACGTTCCCTGGCCGATCACATCGCCGACGATGTAGCCGTGTGTGGCTAGCGTCGTTGCCTGGTGCGACAGGCGCTGCTGGCTTTCCGGCAGGGCTTCATTCAGCCGCGTCTGCGCACTCATCGTCGTCCTTTCGCCGGGAAGGCCGGTTACCAGCACAATGTTCACAATTACCACACACACAACAACACGCACACTGAACGCTTTTGCTCGCGGATTAGCGCTGGTAACGCTGGTGGTGTAATTTGGACAAGCGCACGATTTTGTGGAGCAAAATTTCGGATGTCCTGTCCCGCCCTGCTTTGTTGCCAAACTAATGCTCCATGTATGGGAGAGAACGAAGAGGAGAAAGAAAAGGTACAATCAAATGTCAAACGTTTGTTTGCAAATTGCATGGCCTGCTGAGCTAGCTGCACTACTACACGGGGCTGTTTCCACTGCGTGACAGTGTGTTAGTGCAAGGAGACATTTAACTTTTCGCACTGTTTTGGAGCGTAGAAAATAATAAAGTAACAACATTTTCAGCAATCTAACCAGGTATTTATTTATTGGCTACGAATATCCCTTTCACTTTAATGTATTTCTTATAGATTTTGTGGCTTCTTTCTAAAAACACAAACGTGGCATTTACTTCAACGGACGCTTGGGACGGACAAAAATGTGCTTACATAACCATAACCTGCTCCTGGGCATTTCTGGAATCGCTCCAGAGTCTCATATTTTCGTTTTCCAAGTCATTATTGCGGACCTAATGACGGAAGGGTGCCATATGAACGAAATGGCCAGCTTGTTCCTGTGCAAGGCAGTGAGAACTTAGTGATGGGTATAGTTGGCAAGAATCCGGAGGCGACTCCAATCCGACTCCGGAAGGTAAGTCAGCCCAGCATTAGCCGGAATCGTCCAGAATCGCCCGGAGTTGTCCATAGTCGTTCGGAGTCGCCCGGAGTCATTCGGAGTCGTCCGAAGTCTTCCGAAATCGTTCGGAGTCGGAGTCGCCCGGAGTCGGAGTCGTCCGGAGTCGTTCGGAGATGTCCAGAATCGATTGGAGTCGAAGTCGGCCGGAATCGGTCTTCAACACAAAAGTCTGTATACGAAGTGCATGCGCAAAGTGAAAGAAAAAGAAACACAACTAAATGTCATGCCTGATCACAAGCACATTGCACCGGATGGCTCCTGTTGGCTCCGACCAACTCCTATTCCGGTTGACTCCGATCGACTGTAGACGACTCCGACTCCGGTCGACTGTAGACGACTCCGACTCCGGTCGACTCCAGGCTACTCCAGATGACTTTGAACGACTCCGGACGACTCCGAACGACTCCGGACGACTCCGAACGACTCCGGACGACTCCGACTTCGCGCAGACCTAGTGCTTCGGATTTTGCCGAAGTCGGAATCGGACTAACAATAGCCATTACTAACAGGAATAGGACACAGGCAAGCCATTACTACCAGTCATCTGCACCAGGCTTTACGACATGGTCTAAAGCAGGAATTTTTGGTTGGAAATTGTAGTAATTCTTCATCTAGATTCCATGATCACTATATTGCTTTATAGAATTGTAGTATCAGCAACCCTATTGAAGATCCTGTTAAAAAGGGACAGCATTAATGCATTATATAACCCTCTAAATCCTCTTCGTCACATTCGTGAGGAAGAAGCTTGACAATGTGGCATGACAATGAAGGATCCCTTACAACGGCAATCTCACAGTAGTGCAGCGCATCAACCACGCCAGGCTCCGGTTATTCATGTAATTCGTAAGGAGCTGGATGAAACCCAGCATGTAAATCTCTGTTAGGGTGTCCAAAAGGACGGAAGGAACAGAAGTGGTAAGATGTCGTTGAGGGTTCTCCCTTAAAGCAGGGATAACGGGTTAGCAGACGAAGCCGCAGTCTAAGACCACAAAGCCAGTAAGATCCAAGTCTCAGTGGCGTCTGGTACTGTAGAGTTAAAGGGTCCTCATTTAATTTGGTCCCATGAATTTGGTCTTTAGTCTAGGAGTTCGTTTGATAGGCTCCTAGTACATATGACAATCGAAAGTTAATGATGTCTACATCATCCGCTCTCCTGCTAGGATCTGGTTCGTAACAGAAATCACAAAAGATGGTGCTAAATAATTCCCTCCCGAGCCACAGTTTGTCCTGTAATTTTTTTAGGGATTTCTCGTATGATGAATATCAGATCTGGTTTGTTCATCGGATGATCTGATGTCATGGCTATATCCGTGACTTATATGCTACCTACCTACTACCACACTCCATGGGTTGGTGAGGATTATAAGCAATCGGTACCAGACGCTCTAAACAATAGCAAACAAGTAAGCAAGAAGTAAGTAAGAAACAACACTTTGGGGGTTTTTTTATATGATTTGTTATACTTTTATTATCATTTTTAAATGATGCTCGCAGTCCACACCAGGCGTTAGTGTTGCGTTGATTGGTTGATTTGCACTGTTTGCATAACGAAATGTGTGACAAAAACACGTTCGGTAGTCGGTTTTCTTGTGTGGTAAGCATTCCAAATGACCACGCAGGCACGGCAATGATCCACTCGCGCAGCAATAGTGTTTCGTGTAAAGGATGCGTGTATAGGTGTTGTAAGTATTGGTGTGTATGTATATAATACGATCCTCAAAAAAGTGGGAAGTTTTCCCTCATCCCAAACCTCGGGAAAGCTTTCGCACGCACCGTCCTGCCCCGTTCCCGTTGTGTTAACAATTGTGGATAGGATTTGCGCCGCCTATTTTCTCTAGCGTGATAAGCTTGGGTGGAGAGTACTTAAAGCGTCGCTTCCTTTAGTCCTGTTGCGTGTTACTGTGTGCCACAGCATGGAAGATATGCAGCTGAATGTGGTGAGTAATGAAGAGGTTACATTCTTTGCCCTTTAAATATCCGACCGGATCTCTTGCGACCGGCTGACACAGCACCAAGTATCCTATTCCCCCCTTTTTAGCGTTTGGTTACGATAAACACGCTTAAACTCAAATCCCTATCAACACTAATAGCAAACACAAATACAAACGAATATGCGGAGCAACAATACACAACACAAGTAAAGCGCATCACAGTATATAGTTGGGGTTTGGGGTTTTGGCGAGCCTCGAAAATAAAATTTTATGGCCTTTTTTTTAAATATTATGCGCATGCGATAACGCGAACAAGGGGTTGCAACGGGTAAAACGGATGCCGAAACAAATTTTGCGCAACTGAACCTTTTTATGCAAACTTTCACAAACGCGTTCTCCATCGCCACGTGGGTTTGGGGGTTTTGCTCTCCATCTGCGCAGTGCAGCCTGTTTGCGCACGGTACCGTAGAATAAATAGGTTTCTATCTAATATGTACATAAAGCCCGGGGGCTCAGCTACCCCGTCCCTAGCCCCTTCCTAACTGGTCACCGGGTACAACTGCAGTCAACTTTCGCGCGGCTATTGATAGTACTCTTTGCGGTGCGCGCAATTTAAAACCTGCCCCACAATCAAAACCTTGTAGCGTTTGTGTATCTGTGTGTATGTGTTTCTGTGTTTCTGTGTGTTTTAAGCGTAAATAACAGTACAAACTTACTTTAAAAAGAAAAGAAAAACACTGATTCTCTTTGCCTCATCACCATCATCACATCAACATACGCATTACTTACGGGTATGTACGTCCGTCTGCTAAACAAAATCACTGGCTTAATCTATGGGATTCCCCCCCCCTCCCCCTTTTCCTTTTCTCCACCCGCAGCGACTAATCTGACTAGCTCATTGGCGCCGTTTTGTCCAATTATCACCAGCTGGGTGGTGCTATCCGCATTATCTTGATGATTCCACTCTTGTAGTACTGTGGTATACTGATCATGTAGTTGGTGTCCCGGCCGCGAGAGGGCTGCCGAAGGATGTTCACTATTTTACCTACACACAAATAAAAAAAGCATTGTTTAATGCAAACCTACATTAAAGCACACAAAAAAGTGCACCAAACCCAAACTTTACCGAGAACATTCAACGTGTGAAAGTGTTTGTGCTTGAAGTGAATAATCTGGCGCAGGTTCGTGTTGGCGTTCCAGTGTTTCGCTATCTCGCTCGAACAGATCTGCACAATTTCGGGCCCGTCCATGAATGGATCGATCTGAAAGGAGATGAGTTTACATCAAAAGGTTAGTTGCATCCATGGCAATCGGTCCTACCACTACTACTAACCGGATAGTATTGAACGTCCAGCGGTTCCATATCACAGCAGGATTTAATGACGTCGATCAGCTTCCGGTAGTTGCAGTCGCGCTTCGACATGTGCAGCAGATACTGCGGTATGGTCATTTTGGCATTGTCCGCCTCGAGCCGCTCCGTTGCGTACTGCCGCAGTACGCTCTCCTTCGGTAAAAGGCCAAGGTGCATCTGCAAAAACAAGAACATGGCTATAGAGCGATACGGTTTTCATTCCAACGGTTTGCCGGCTTACAAAAGCTTCCGTTATTGTCGCTTCGTTACAGTTCACCGTGTACAGCGTTACACTCTGCTTGGGTTGTGTCTGGAAAAAAAAGGAAGAGGTAAAAGGTTTAATAAACGATCGCGATCATCGATCAACGGTGCTTATAACACGCACCATTGGATGGGTGACGAGCGGTACTATCTGATCGTACTGTGCTTTGGCCGCACCATCATCCTTCTCCATCGCAGGCATGAGCGATCCCTTTGCCATGCTTTGCACACACTCTGCCTTCGGCCCAGCCGTCGTTGGTGGCGTTTCCTTCAGTGTGTTAATTTTGTGCAACGTCTCAAACACGATCTGTTCCGCACGCAGATCGAGCAGCTCGTCATCGTCCACCGTACCGTGCTCGTCGTCCATTCGTGGTTCCGTTGCACGCGGATAGAACGCTTCCGCCGTTCGGTTTGCGCCAGCGTACGATCGCATCGAGCGATGATCCGTAGCTTTCAATGCCGAAGATCGTATCCTGCCCTCTCCTTTTGTCGCATTGCAACTGTTACAGTACCGCTGCCTGGTAGGGTGGTCCTGCTTCGTGCGCATTAGGAACTCTTGCTCTGCACAGTCCAAACAATGCATTTCTTCTGCTTCATTTTCCTGCTGCTGCTGCTGCTGTTGCAAGCCTTTCGATCGCTTGCTAGTGCTGGCAGAAAACTCGGTCGGTTGATAGTAGTACAGCGAGCAATCTTGATACCGGTGCGTCTCGACAAAATCCGGTTCGTCCGAATGCACCGTTAGGTCCAGCCGAAGGTTCTTCGAGTTGGAGGATAAGGTTGGGGGTCGATCCACCGGGATCGGTAAGTTCTTCGGAATGGCACCCGTTTTGTGAGCTTCCGTTCGGTTCATGGCCGGTTCGGGGCTTTTGCTTACCGCGGCCTTTTGCTCTCTACTTTCTTGCTGAGCGTTCGATTGCGTGTCCTCTGGTTGTGCTACTGCCGGTAAAGGACCAGCGAAGAGTGCTCCTGCTTCACCCACTTCGGCCGCTTGATGATATAAACCCGTTTCATTGCCCTTCGGTTCGTGCTGTTCCGCTACTGTTGCCGCGGCGATTTGTACCGGCGAAGCCTGCCCCGCTCCGTTCGTCGGTGATCGTGGACCACCACCATCAGCTTCCGGCCCATGCTGACCTTCCGGAGGTCGCGCTGCCGCCGCACCATACTGCTCACCGTCCAGCCCGAGCAGAAACCCGTCCTGCTGGCGGTTAAAGGTTTCCATCTCCGAGCTCGGCTCCGGATCGAAGTCCATCTCGAGAAAGTCCGTCTCGTCGTCCGGTGGCAGATCGCCCTGCAGGTCTAGCAGTTGCCCTGCCGCCCCCGCCGGCTCACCACCCCGGTACGCATAGATACAGTCATCCGACGTGGACGCATTGTCGTCGTCGGAGTAGGCGTTGCTCGGCAGCAGTATGATTTCCTCCACCAGCCCGTTCTCGCTAGCGTACGACAGGTTGCCGAGGGAATTGTTGTCGGAAAAGTCGGCCTCGTCCGCCGGGTCGACCGTATCGTCGTTGTTTGCGGCCGCCACCAAGGACGAATGGTCCGCTTCTGGTGCGTTGGAGTTGTTGGTAAAATCAACCACTGTGCCGTTGCTGGTAGCGGCCACGTCGAAGGACGCAGCGGGCGGTTGTGTTGTGTACCCGGTGGATGAGGACACAGGGCTTGCGCCGTTTGTGGGGGGATTAAAGCTGTTGGTGATGTTGTTGGTACTGCCGGTAAGGAAACATTCCGGAAGGGTCGGATGCAACCGGTCCGGCAGCGCGTCACTGCCCGCAGAGGCGGCCGGGGAGGACGATTGCGTGAAAATGGACGATGCGAGGTGGCGGGTGGATCCTGAAAGTGAAAGAAGGTTCATTTCAATCAATTTCTCAATTTAAAAAATAATATTTGAAAAAAAAATCCTTTTTAAATCCAAATCAGGCGCATTTCCCGCGAATGGCCACCCCCCTTTCCTTACCATTCTCGGCCAGGTGAACCTTTTCCTTCCCCGGCGACTCGTTCGCCGTCACCCCATTCTGCTGGCCGTTGGTCGAGGGCGACCCGTCGTCCGGCACCATCCCAACCACGCGACCCTGCACCGGTGGCATTAGATTTTCCTGCTCGATCAGGTTGTTGTTGTTGAACTGGTTCTGGTACTTCACCGCCGACACCGCCTTCGCGATGCAGTCCGCCCCGATGACCACCGTGAGGCCGACGCCACCACCGCCGCCTCCGTTGCCGTAGCAGCACTCCTGGTTCTTGTTGCTATCCATCGCCCGGATGGTGACAGAAATCGCCCGCTCCCCGTGTTCAGAGGAACCGAAGGAGCAGCTTACGTCCGACAAACACAAAGAACGCTATTTACGAACCATTTGGTGGGGGAGGGGATTGACACCACAATCTTGCTGCCCGGTCGTATCGCGCTTCACGTTACAAAATGATGTAATATTGTTTATTTTTAAGGGGCATCGGCTACTACGCGTCGGGGCAGCTTCGGCATTGTTTGCAGCTGCCCGGGGTAGGGTGAGGAGCCGCCGTGCCGTTCGGCCCACACACACACATACACAAACACACACACACTCTTCACTTCCCGATCGACGGACGCTCCCGCTCCCGGGAGCTGCCCTTTCCGGTGGATCTGCTGGTACTGCCGGGCGTTGCTGATCGCAGCAGTAAGCTAGCCATTCATTTCGCACTGCATTTCAGGTTTGTGCTGATGGCCTGTCTCTCTACCAGGTCCCGGGATGCAACTATTGTTGCGCCAGGATGCCCGCCCGTTCTGGTTGGTTGCAGCAAATTCCGTACACCGTCAGTGACGCACGCACGTACAATTGCGTGATGATGTACAGCCAGCAATGGGAAACCAAAACAAAAAGACAGAAAGTGGGAAGCCGCACTACACAATTTTGCAGATCACCACCACCGTGCGCCGCAAGCGAGAAAATGTTTGCGACGAAATTTATTGTTGTTCTTTCTCTTTCCCGTCGCTTTTTTTCTTCACCTTTGTTTTGTTCCGAGTGTCATTCTGACAGCTGCGGCTGGGCTGGCCCACTGTTGTCTCTTTTGTGACGCAAGCGCCCTCTATTGGGTGTTTTTGGTTACGGGGTTTTGAACGGTGCACACGGCACGTTGAACGTTTCCGTCTCAGTATGCTGTGCTGTGGTGGTTGATGGAAAAAGTAAACGCGTGCGTTGCAAAATGCCGGAACATCAACAGAAGAATTTGGCCGTGTACATGTTGTGCGTTTTGCTGGCTGCTCTTACCGTGTTTCAGATATATGTGGGCGAAAACAGCACCACACAGCAAATACAAGACCGGAAATTTCTGGAGGAGGTAACGAACGCCCGTACGCAACACCCTTATCTCCACCAGTTTCTAATCATTTGCATCATTTTTTTAGAATGCGGAACAAAGCAAGGATGTTGGCCAGTACAAAGTAACTGATGGACAAACCGATTCCAAGGTACAATGTTTCGAAGAGATGGAAATCCTCAACGATAGACTTTCTCTGTTGGAGCAGCTCAACTTCGACAAGCTCGGACCGACCGACTATGCGGCGCGGGTCTTCGGTGGAGAGGTCGTGTCGGTCATTCCAACATCGCGGCATCGTGGCTCCCTTCTGAGTCGTGTTCGTACGGCGTTTTCTTCGATGTACGACAACTACTATCAGATGCAGTGCATTATACAGGTACGGGATGGAAAGGCACTGCGGGCATTGTGGTGGAGGTATTAAGGTACTTTCTTACTCAAGGACTGTGGTACATGCTTTGCACTCGAGGGAAGCTCCGGATCGATAGTGATTAAACTGGTGAAGAGTGTCGCCTTGAACGCAATTACGATTGAACACATCCCAAAATCAGCGCTGCCAGTTAGGACGGATGTTTACAGTGCTTTGAAAGAGTTTTCCGTTTGGGTACGTACTTTACCCTTCCCAAGTGCCACAAATCCACTAAACGACCACTAAACGGGTTCTAAACGGCTCAAGCTCTCATCCTAAAAGGAATCTAAAAAGGCTTCGTTTAGCAGGTGGTGAACGACTGGTGCATTCTAAAAATAGCAAAAGTGTTTGTGGCGCCATCTGTATTTGACATAGCCACACAAACGAGCTTTCTTCGCTTTGATTGCTTTCTCATTCCCTCTGTATTGTTGTGTGTTCTCTGTATTTCATATTCATATGAATATGAATATGCAAAAGGACAGCAACATAATGATAATTTATAATACGCCATCTATTGAGCAAATCAGCAAAGCTATGGAGCATTTGTTTTTTTTCTATGAATATTAATTTTTACAGTCGTTTACGCTTAATCTGTGGCGTTTGGGGACATTATTTTCGAATTGATTTTCTTTTTCAATTATTGAATTACCTTGCAGGGCATCAACAATCCAGAGAGCACCGGAAAGGAGATTTACTTCGGTACCTTCACCTTTGATTACATGACCACGTTTTTAGAAACGTTTGAACTCGATCTGGATCAACCAGTGTCTGGTGTTCGTTTTGTGAGAGTTGATATCCATTCCAATCATGGAGAAAAGTTTACCTGCATTTACCGGTAAGGCGAAGCAATACCATTTTTGATTGCACGTTTATCGTCTCGATATCTTAATCTTGGCAGGATTCGTATACATGGAACACCGGAAGAATGATTCTACTTGAATTGTTGGAGGAATTTTGTAAATGACGAAAATGTCAGAATATTTTAACATGTAAAATATCAAAATATGCTTCCTCACAATGTATAAAATATTTGCTCAAAATCCATCATTCATCAGAAATAACTGTTTTATAGTTTTTGCGAACTAGGCAAGCACAAGACCTGCGCCTAAAATTACAGCTACACACGTTGCATTTTAACGGATTTTTTAAAATAGATTGTGTCCTAAGGGCTTCCCACTGTGCGGCTGAACAAACCAGCTTCGTCAAAACACGTTGACAGCGTTCGTTAATTCGTAGCGCGTTTGACAGCTGTCTTCAACTGAAAGATGGATGTTTTGTAGCGAAACGCAAGTCCAGGAGGAGGAAAGAAAAGTAAAAAAACAGCTACAATAAAGACGCGAAAAGAATTTCCCTCTTGTGCCAGAAGTGCGTGTGTGTCTGTTTTTGTGTGAAAATGTAAAGCGTACCGTATTTGTTTAGTTTACGCACATTCCAACCAGCCAAAGGAGCATCCAGCGAAGATCGTGCGTTTGGCAAGAGAAGAAAAACCAAGTCTGGAAAACCACCGTCCCGCGTCCAATAAGCGCCTTCCCGTGTGTGCGTGTGTGTGCGTTGGCTGTGTTGTTGTTCTTTCCCGTTGCGCGTGAAAATCGTCTGTTGCTTAATTGATTTTCTGTACCCTTTTTTGTTGTTGTGGTGTTGTGTAAATCGCCCCCCCTAGCGCGAGTTTGTGTTTGCGATTCTCGGTGAAGAAAAATCGGTCGTGTAAAAATTAGCTCGATTCACATTGTGTGTGCGTGCGTGTATGTTTGTGGGGAAATACGTTCGTGCATGATTCATCTCAGCAGCAGCAGCAGTAGCAGTTGTAGTTGTTGGTTGGAAAATTTGGAAAAGCGCATCCGCGACCACGACAACACCAGCGACGGAGAGAACTATGGTCAACACAATGGAAAGCTCGTACGCAACGATGTCAAACATTTCGCAGCACACAGAAAACTTCCCACTGCCAGGTACGTCGCGACCTCGTTCCGTGTCGGCATCGGCCGAAGGGTGCGCGTTGCTGGTGGCCGGTGGGGCACCCATTTTTCCCTTTTCGTCTGTTTTTTGTGGTTGTTGTTGCTCCGCCGTACATAGGGTGTGGAAGCGCATTAGTTGGCCGTTGGTGTGTGTGTGTGTGTGTGTGTGTTTGTTGGTGTATGCCAGCTGTCTGTGTATGTCATTATGCCTAGCAGGAAGGCTGCAAGAGGGTGAAACGGAGGTAGGGGCCGCCATAGGCCGTGCAATGGCCCCCGTAATTAATGACAGCGGTAATTGCCCTACCGGACGGCTCTCCGGTACAATTGTGGCCCGTTACCGCTGGTCGTGTGGGTCACAGCTTGCTTACCTTGCGACCGACATTGCGAAGTATGCGCTGCTCGTGTGTGTTACGTAGCCCCGGTGGCGAGCGTTTCACTTTTTTCTTCTGTGTGCACCCCTCAAACAATTGTCCCCTCGCTTTGACGGTTGGCACAATGTTGCATTAGAACGAATTGTTGGTTGAAAAAAAAAAAACAACAGGCAATTTTCTCATATGCGTCATTGATGTTGTAGGATCGGCCCAGCAAAAGCTTTTTCAGAACCACCCGGGTGTTACCATGACAACAACGGTGGAATCATGTATTAACCGTCATTTCTGGGAGATTTGTTGTAGTGATGGGTAAAGTTGACAAAAATCCGGAGTCGACTTCGATCCGACTCAGATAATTTTGGAACCAACGCCGAAAGGTAGGTCCGCCTAGCATTATCCGGAGTCGTTCGGAGTCATCCGGAGTCGCCCGGAGTCGTCTGGAGTCGTCCGATGTCGGTTGCGGTGGGTGTCGTCCGGAGGCACCCTTCGAAACAAAGGCCTGTATACCAAGTACACGCGCAAGTGAAAGACAAAAAAAACATAACGAAATGAAATGTCTGATCACAAGCACATTGCCCCGGACGGCTCCTATTGCCTTCAGTGCTGCAAAATGTCTTGGGTATCAAGAGATGTTCACCAACAAAAACAATGAACATATTCGTGGTAGTATGATGCTCATTGCTGATACTCAATAAAAGTGAGTCATGGCATGCGCAAAACGACCTGCGAGTGACTTTGACTTTGAAACTTTGACTGACAAGCTAAGCTTAATGCTGTCACAAGCACAATCTGGCTCATGTACACAAATGTGATGATCAGATGTGAGACTCTAACAGTTGGAGGATCAATCACATGCTTGGTGACATTTTGTTTAGTACCCAACTCTTAATCTCTCACTAGGTCACGACATTTTTTGTCGATCTGTTGATTGTCTGTCGGGTCAAACAGAGTGAGAAACTATGGTCATTTTGTTTCTTGGTACCACTCACACGCCCCACATATCTCCCATGACTATCGTGATGATCACCGACTGAAAATGTCGCGAACAAGTGACCAAGAGTTAGTTGCACAAAATGTCACCAAGCATGTGATGGTCGCAACAACTATTTGAGTCTTACCCCTGATCATCACAGTAACACTCATGACGCAGACATTTTCTTGTTTTAGCCGGAATTTGTGATGATACTAACAATTTTACAAAGCTGATCACATTAAAAAAAAGTCATGACATAGTGACAAACCAAGTGATGGTCGCAAACATGTCACGAAGCATGTATAGGTCACACCAATCGTTTTGAGTATCACCTCTGATTATCACAATTGAGTACGTGACGTTGACATGGATTTTGTTTCAGTTAGATTTGTTTATTACATTGACAGTGACATTTTGCATTACTGGTTGTCTCTGATCGAATCCGAATGACTCCGACTCCGGACGACTCCGGGCGGAACTAGTGGTTCGGGTTTTGCCGAGGTCGGAATCGAACTACCAATAGCCGGAGTCGGATCGGAGTCGTGGGTGCGCTCCAAAGAGCACATCACTGTGAATGTGTTGTGTTATTTAAACGCGGAAAAGAAACTTCTCAGCTAACATTAGAAGAAAAACATACACACCAGCTCACACAAAGTTTTGATAAGAAACAAAACACCACAACCTTATCGACACGCTTTTCCTTGCATCAACAATCAATTAATGT
Source organism: Anopheles quadriannulatus (assembly GCA_000349065.1). Taxonomy (NCBI): domain Eukaryota; kingdom Metazoa; phylum Arthropoda; class Insecta; order Diptera; family Culicidae; genus Anopheles; species Anopheles quadriannulatus. Next base: position 1,067,318 of record KB666732.1, on the reverse strand, counting down.
ACACCCCCACCCCTCCTCCCATTACCTAGTCCAAACACGGTAACAGTACACCTGTTTTGGATCCGTCGACATTATCATCCGGCCTCCCGACGACTCCTCCACGACCACCGTTCTGTGTCGTCTTCCTTCATTCGCCCTGCCCGCGTCTGTTTATGCTTGCTCTTTCACTCTCTGTGTGTTGCACAATGTTTTCTTTAAATTTTCCCGGCAACTCTCCAAAACACCCAACACACACACACACACACACACACGCATAAACAGCCGGGGTATCCGGGACCGGGACTCCGGGATTATGGGGTGCGCACGTTCGATGGATTACCGAAAATAGAAGTCATTTGAACGAATGTTGCCTGGAACGACTGCGCCACCAGCTAACGGGAGTGTTTGGGCAGGGAGGCCTTCTGTTTCTCAAGTGCCCGCACTACCCTCTTCCCTCAACCTATCAATGGTATAAAATAGGCCATACGCGTGGCGAGTGTGTCTTTGTAACCGCAGACACAATTGAAGCAAGCAATGCCCCTCCCATCCCCAGCCCAGAAGAGCTCATGCTAATCACTCCTCCCCCTCCGGGAGAACAGAACCAGGCACAGTACCTTCTTCGTTTTTCCCCTTATGGCAGAGGGACGAGGAGACGAGGGAAAGCAAGTGGTACATATCATGCCACCGCACCGTGCCCGTGCAGCGGAAAGAGTTCGTTTAGAGTGAAATTGACCCTGTCAAGCGGCGGTCGCCTTGAGTATTCTTCGGTCGGTCAGGTCGGGCTGGCGGCGCATTTGCTCCTATCCGGACGATCATTAGATTGGCCGGGATTGCAGTTCTAATTTTACATCGCCGCCGGGTTTTTGTGTACGTGTTTGTGTCTTCTTCCCTGTGCAATTGTATGCAGTCGGTGCATACAATTGGGCAAAGCCGCAGCATTACAGCACCAAGACGTAATTTGTTGCAATCAAACTGCAGAAAAATAATCGTTAAATACTAATCCATACACTGTTATCTTCTCTTTTTTTTCATTTTAGAGCTAACACCAGAGCAGCAGAAACTGTTGATAGAGCTGCGAAGGAAGAAACAGGAGATTTTACTCGAGATACAGGTGAGTTTTTGAGCGGTGGAACGTCCCGAGGGGGGGTTTTCTTGCTATTTTTAGGCTAATCTGACGTCCAATTGTTGATGTAAATTTCCGTGCGTGAATTATACTGTCAATCGATTACAAGAGTTAACACAAATTGCACCAACCGAATATTTGATCCAACGTACGAATGGATCTGTTTCACCCGCAAAGCACGCACCCACCTTGAAAGCTGCTTTTAATAATGACGTCACGGAAATACGTTACTCGCGCGAAGCCGAAACAAGCTGAACAGACACGGAACCGGTTTAATAACGCCGCCAATGATAACACGCATCGCGAGTATATTTGCCACACGCGCATACCATCGCAGGTTTGAAAACGAAGCTCCTTGATTTGAATACGATCCGCGGCTCACATTCCAAGACGCTGCCCCGATTTGGATCTCTTCTCGGAAGTTCCCACACGTGCTGACGTCGTTGACTCATTCGTGCGCATACGTGACACCCCGTTTTGTGCTTCACACGCTGGGAGTGATTCACAGTTTCACCGATTTCAATGTGTGACGTTTATGAGTACGAATCAAACTTTGCTTACCTGCCGTTACGCTCCAATCGCTGGCGATGGCTGCCGGACTATTCACACAACTCTGCGGTGGTGCACCTTTCTTGCCGTCCAATCGCGGACTGAAGGAAGCCACCCAGCGGTGCGCAGCTTACAGAAACGGAAGCCTCCAGAAGGCACCACTCCCAGGCGGCCCAAGCATCGGTGGTGTGCTGCTGCTGCTCGTTGGTTTACCGCGACCACAAGAAGAAGGGTTCGTTTTGCCATTTTGTGACCTCTGACACTTCTGCTGTTCGTCCTGCTTGTCGTGATGACGGACTAATGGCGTTTGTTCAGCGCCCTAAGCCTTTTCGATCGTGTCGGAGGCCTCCCTTTCCTCAGTGGCAAGGACACGCGAATTCGGTTCCTCTGCCCACTGATAGGAGCCAAAGGCCAGAAGGCCAAGCCCAATTTTTTGATATCCCGCTACGCCGTGCTGTCGTGTGGTTTGATTTTTGGATTCGGGTCATGCTGGTATTAGTCAGACCATCAATGGTCCGGCGAAGGAGCATAAGGGAGAGAATGGAGCAGGCTAATTTGCTACGTTTTTCTTTGTAAGAATTAACTAATCAGTAGCTGTTTGTTTCATTTCCCTTCGGGGGAGGTGCTAATGTGGACACGCATCATGATGGTTATTCATGCATGATTACTGTGGTTGTGGTTTGGTACGGTGGCTGTCTTATTAGCTCGTCACGATTTTGTAATAGTTAAAGGTACCACCTCGTAGACATCCAAACAAAGCTAATAGGAAATTCTGTCATTCGTGGCGGTGCAAACAATCGCCTCTTCTATCCTTCGAGCATAATTGACCAAATTATTCTAACTAGATCAAGGGCATAATCCAATGGGGCTAGTTGGTAAATTCGCAATCGGTGACGACCTTCGAAGGCTAGCTGAAAATAGCAATCCGTCTGCCCCTATCAACGATTCCGGCGAGTGTTGGTTTTTGGCATTGCAGCTGCAAACAAAAGCCCCCCGGTCGGTAATCGATAGCAACCAACCCGTACCCGCAATCGTTTATGTTTCATTACGGATAATGGATGTTTGTCGTGTGCGGCCTTCAGGTTCAGGCTTTCCGGCGGTGGTCCACCAAGCAAACCAGTATTTTTGGTGATATTTGCCCCCCAAATTGAACGACATTTTTGGGGTGGGTTTTAAATATATATCCCAGAATTAAACATAAAATAAGCCCCTTTGGTGGAGACCGACCCCCTGAGGATGACACACTTAGTTTTTCACAGGAATAACCCCCTACACGCTGTCGTATTTTTGCAGTCGTTGTACATTTTTATGACTTTATTCCGCTGTTAAACATGCGTCCCTTCGTGTGCCGCGAAATAAAAGTGGTAAAAATCTTTTTAAAAAAGGACACGCGTGCCGGTGTGTAAAAATGTTCTGATTTTACACCCTTCGCTCATTCGTAGCGTAGGCAGCGATAATCAAATTTTGGTTTACTTTTCGCCCCATTTTTTTGTTATCGTCACAAAATTCAATAAAAACACCCAAAGGTAACATGTAAAGCTGTACACGAAACGGTCATAAAACCGGAACACATTTCCTTCCGGTTTCCCCGTGGAAAAAACACGCTCTCTGGTCATCAGGGAGCGGGGAGTCGCTATCGTTGTGCTGCTCTTAATCAGTGCGCTGGCAATGGGCACCCGCAGAAAATGGCATGCGACAGCAGGACCTCATTGTGCAAGCGCTTGTTTTGTAGCTAATCATGCAATAATAACCAACCAAACGGGGCTGGCTTACGGACGACGTATCGGGGCCTATAAATAGTGGTTATTTTGCAAAGGGCCAATGGGCTCTTTCGTTTGATGTGTTGTGGCTCCCCTAGAAGAATGATAAAGCAAGCTAACTGGCCACTTCCCGCATCTCTCGATGGTCCTTTCACTGCGACCCAAGAGGGGAAGGTTATCATCCTGCAGACAGAGCACAGAGGTAGTACCCTGTCCTTTATCCTCTTTGTTGTCTTGCACATGGCTGGGAAGGAACTTTTCACCACGGTGCTTGTGTGGGAGTGTGTGTGTGCGCATGGGTTTGAACTCTCGCGAACCCCGGTCGGAACGGTATGGAGCACCACTCTGGGCGCAAGATTGATTGCATTAATGCACCTCGGGAAAAAGCTTTTTCTTTATTGGCAAGACACGTTTTACGTTGTTTTTTTGCATCTTTTCTATCCTTCCTTTTCACATCAATTTTGTGGAGGAAAAGGTTTCGTGATTGAAATGCTCTTCCTTCGGTTGGGTAAGGGCACTTGAGAGGTTTTTTTCTCTCTTTTAGATTTACCGTTCACTACCGCCATCGCTCGTTGGTGCATTTCCATGCGGTTTATCGGCAATCATTTGATTTCTTTCCATTTTTTACTTTCGGCCGGGACATTGGTTGCTTGTTCAGTACAACGCGATGCAATTGATGCGTAATGAGATGTATTTTTGAAGATTTCTTTTAGTTTCTTTTCCCCCTTTTTATTGTTTTTATTACTTTTATTATTCCTTTATTATTATTACTACTTATTATTATTATTATTATTATTAGTATTCCTTTGATTATTTTTTATCAGTATTATTTTTATTATTTTTATTATTAATTTTAAACTTAAGTAAATCGGCCATTTTGGACCGTTTCTTTTGAATAAAAAAATTATTATTTTTATAATTATTATCATTATTGTAATTATTATTATTATACTAGTATTATTTTTGTTATTGTTATTATTATTATTATTATTATTATTATTATTATTATTATTATTATTATTATTATTATTATTATTATTATTATT
>KB666732.1:1028306-1062851 GCA_000349065.1 Anopheles quadriannulatus | reverse complement strand
TTATTATTATTATTATTATTATTATTATTATTATTATTTTTATTATTAATATTATTAATATTATTAATATTATTTTATTTCTTTTGTTATTATTCTTTACATTACTTATTATTTGTTTAATTTATTTATTAATGTGTTTTATGTTTTATATTTCTGTTTTTAACATATTTTTTTTATAATTGTTTTTTTTTTATGTTATGCATTCATTGATTACTGTATTATTTTTTAACATATTTTTTATTATTGTTTTTTTTTTATGTTATGCATTCATTCATTACTGTAATATGTATAACTTTAATCTAGTTTTTACGTTCTAAATTAGTTTTTTAATAATTTATTTTAAGATGTAATTACATCTTTTGACTTCACAGTTCATGTAAAGCTAAATACGGTTTAATAACTAAATTATAATATTAAATGAATAATAATACTTATTCAATTATTATTATAATTTAGTATTGCCCCTAACCAGTTTTACATGAACTGTGACGTCAAGTGGAAAGCAAAGTGGCCCTTTTCTTTATAAACATTTTATACGGAAATATACAGTAACACGTTGCAGCTTTTCCTTGAAAAATTAAACTCACTTTTATTTATGGTCCATTCCCCACCGTCTCAGTTGAATATCCTTTTCACGTGCTTTAGATTAAACGCCATTTACCCGGTATGTCCGTGTACATAACCGGCACACCGTAACATAGCATCAAACCTACTCCTTCTAGTGGAGCTTTCCATCCATTCCACCAAAACAAACATACTTCCTTTCTCTCTTATTATTTTTTTTTATTTTGAGACTTTCCCGAGCTTGAAGAAGCTTTACGCTGGCACGGTCTGGCGCTGTCCCTGTGTCCTGTGCTGAAGCTATTATATCTATTTACCTACGCGCCAGGATACTCAAAGGACCTTGCTCTGCTCTCTTTCTCTCTCTTACTTGCGTCAGAAGTAAAAGGCAGCTTGCTTTCTCCCGAGAACGAAGGGGAGGCTAGCTATGTTTAGTGCTAAAACAACAAAACCTTCCCTGCTGTGCTCTCCTCTCGAGGAAATGGTAAAATAAGGGAACAGGAATAGTACTCGCTAGGATGGGACTGCTGGGAGCTTCTTCTCTCATCACTCACACACACACACACACACGAACAAAATTGTACAATTTGTTGAGAAAACGTGAACATTTTTCTACACCCCCATTTTTTGCTTCTGGCACTTCCGGCATCATTGAATGGTGCGCAGTGCTTTTGGACCAATTGCCGCTTGAGCTTCTCTTCCGCCTGGCCACCCAAAATGCGCTCTTGTGGCGCTAGAGGCGTAGTGTGTGCGTAAGCTTTTCCCGCCCTTTTATGTTTCCGCTGGTATGTTTTTGGAGTTCGTTGGACTTTCTCGATCGATCGCGAAACGGCGTCGGTGTTTGTGGAGCTTTCCTTACGAGGGTTTTTTTTTCTCTTCCTGTTGGTATAGGATTGATAGAGGGAAGTGTACAGAAGTGTACAAAAGTATTTGTAATTCCTGCAATACGCTGAAGGGGGTGGGCAAATGCTATTCTTTACATCTAAACAAACTGATAGGTCAATATTGTTTCAATCAACCCCGCGTCGACCCCGGCTGACTGTCCCGGCCCGTTTCGTTCTGTGGGGTTCACTTCCTGGAGACTTCCTCCCTATTTTTTACGCTCTTTCGCTCACGGCGAAGGTCGATCACACGCACGCTCTCGTGTCTCGGATGCTCAGTGGTGCTGTCCCGGCCAACACCCCGATGCCGGGATTTCGGGACGGGTTTTCGCCGTCCTTGCAGAGCCCCTGCAGCAAGAAGCTGCCGCGCGAGACACACTGCAGTAAAATGCCTGAAGGGGAAACCCGGTGCGGGTTTGGTTCGGTTTGGTCGATGAAGCTGAAGCATCACAATCACAACAGTGCAAGGGCAATGGTGCAGCAAGAAGGATGTGTGTGTGTGTGTGGTGGGTTTCCGCTTTTCCTCTTGGCCGTTCTTTTTTCGATGGGGTTAAAGTGTTGCAAAGAAACAGCACGTGCTCTAGTGGTGTGACGCGGTTGTTTCGGTTTTGGTTTGGTGCTTTGGTGGAAAACGTGCAGTTTTCGCAAAGGGATGACGCCGCGAACAGGTTAAGCCAGACCATCAAAATCTCGTGCTTTTGCTGGTGGGATCGTTAGTGAGTGCAAGTGTCCCCAAATGGAGCAGTGGAGCTTTTGTTTGTGAAAGGATGTCTTGAAGGGGGAAGATGCAAGTGTATTGTTTTTATGTCGTTTGTACTAAAACACACTAAAAGCTCGAGTACGATCTATACGTTGCAGATAGAGTCGAATTTTCTGTAAAATGAGTTTGTGAAACGGGTTGCAAACATATTCAGTCGTTTATTTCAATTTAATTACGTATTAATAAACATCATAGAAAAGCTCACTAATTACCAAGCAAAAATACACAAAATTCATTAAGGATAAAGTCAATAACAATCAAGAGAGAGCATTACATAAAAAAATAAAATACAAAAAGTAAGACTTTTTGCTATCTAAGCGCAAAAAGATCGAACGAAGATCAATAATTTTCTAGTATCATCTTTTTCCAAACAAAATATAATATTGGAAATATAAAATCCAACATCGAAATAGTTTAAAAAATGTAGCTAAACATAACTATCAACATATTTTTAATGCAAATAACCATTTAACACAAAAACGATATGTTTTATCCAAGCCATTTCATCGTTTTCGGTTGTACATGGCAGGGTCGGTCTGGTGGTACAGTCATTAACTCGTACGACTTAACAACATGCCCGTCATGGGCTCAAACCCCGATTTTCCGTGTCAAACACCATCAGTCAGTTCCAAGTCAGTTTCGAATGTAAATATTGTTATTCACCGCGTGTAAGAAGACGTTGATCCACGTCAATCTGATATTTCATTTCCATCATGATAATTTTTAATTTCTTCAGCATGATTTTCAACAGGACTTAAGTTGTATTGAGTTTGACAGTCCTTTGTTATGTGTTGAAAATCATGTGTTGAAACTGAAATTTCATTTTGAAACAAATAAACCATTGGACAGCTGTTGAAAAACATCTTGGATGCGGTGAATAACAATGTTTACATTCGAAACTGATCTGGAAAACCCTGCAAGTCACTGAAAGTCAAGCCTCACACTTTACTAGTGGGTACAGGCAGGCCATGATTGAGAACGGTTGTCGTTCTGCCAAAGAAATGAAGAGAGAAGAAGATATTTTTTCGTTATCATATCCGTAAAATCCTTTTGCAACTTTGTCAATAGGTCATTTTGCAACGTTTACACACAAACATGATGTGTGAACAAGGCTTGCGATAATTTTTAGTGAAATATTTTGTAAAACTTGAAAATTGAATTATTTTTTTAATTATATTTTTTGATGGGCTTGAAATGCGTATCGTCACTAAAGCATCCGACTGTAATTTATCCGACTCGAATGGGGTGGTCGAAAACCACTTAACAAAGTTTAGTGGACTCTTAATATACTTTTATATAAGTAATATCTAAAACTTATTATTTTACATTATTGCAAAATATTTTGTTTAATTAATTCAACTCTCGAAAGCTTTATTAAATCCATATATAAACTCATGTTCTGTAAGTTTGACACTCCTGGTTGTATATAGATAGTATCATAGTGCCCGCATACATACGAACCCCTCTCAGCATGTCGGTTAGTTTATCGATATGAAAACAAAAACGTCTTCCGGTGTGTCTCCACCTCTCCCCAGCAGAGCCCATTCGATATGTGAACCATCCACGGTTTATTGTATCCCAGAGGAAGAAGGTGCGTGCGACAGATAACATCGCCGGAAACGTCATCAAAAATCCGCGCTTATAGGCTCGTAAAGATTGCCACCTATCCGGGTTTTTAAAACCTTCCCAATCGATGACGAAATCCGTGTGCGTGTTCGTGTGTTGGTGTTGTGCTGCGTTGCGTCCTCAAATGACGTTCCTTCCGAAGGGTCGTTAAGATGGTACAATAAATTCCGCACCACGCAGGTTGACACAAACGCACCACCGTGTGTGCCATGTGGGGTGAGCTTTCGGTGTGTGCTCTCAAGCAAATCACACTAGCTTTATATTGGGCTTGTGTTGTGTTTTCCGGGAGTTGTTCGCTGCTCTCCGGGCACCACACACTATTGAGTTGTTTTGTGTGTCCTGGCGCCGTGTACAAATATATTAAAGGTAACCTTTATAGCGAAGTATATAAGGCAGAGATTGTGACGCGCGTGTTGTGCTGCTCTGCGAACGACGGCTAACTCTCTGCTAGCTTCTGCGGAGCGGCTTCATTTAAAGTCACTTCACGTCGTTCTTCCGATCATAATCATCGTCATCGGTGGTGTGGCGTTTCTAAGCAACCGCGCGCTACGGTGTTCGTTGAACCTGTTTTGTGTACCAGGGGAATCTTCTTTTGGAGGAGCAGGAGGAAGATGAGGGCCTGGTGGTGTGGTGGCTGTAGTCGTCTAATATATCTAATGCAAATAAATGTTTTGCTGCTGCCTTTCCCGGGACTGTGTGCCTCGGCGGCCGCTTATCCGGCAACACAATGATAAGTATATGGAGATTACTGATAAGCGCAATATTGCGGATGTCATTGGAATATCTACTGCGTTTTGTTTTGAATTTCGATCACACAAATAGATTATTTTATGAGAATGATTTTAGGATATGAGGAATGACTTAAATATTGCCTATCCTGCTCCAGATTTGGCTTGATTTTTTTGTTTGATACTTTAAGGCAGAATTAGTGTATTATAATATTTATAATAGTTGCAATTAACTTAAGTATTTACGTACATTATCTTTCTCGTTGAGAAGCCAATCGATGTCATTCTTTGAAAAGATAGGAAAAAATCAAACAAAAACGAAGTTTTATACAAGTTTTGCTTTCAAATTCAAGATCCACCAACTTCCATGATTAAAAGGAAATCCTTTTACCCACAAAAAAGTAATAACAAAATGCTATTATTTTTTATTCACAAGAAATATCTGCCCAGCACCGCAGCAAAACGTGGCCTTTTGTGAAGACCACAGCCTCAGCTCGACCGCGGCACGTTCGCTTACACTCACACACACAGCTGCTTAGAATAAGGGGTGGTTTTCCCCTACTTCTCTAATACACTTTTAAAGCTCACACACACCCCGTATTTCATTGACGGCCGTTCAAACTTGAGCCACTCTCGCTTAACATTTTTTCGCTCTCTTTCTGCACTTCGCTCTCCCGCCGGCTGTCTTACAGGGTTCGTTGCCGACCGATGGGATGATTAGCATTTTACCCTTAGGATTGAAAATAAAAAAAGGCTAATGAGACCAATTGGCTATAAGTCTCTATAAAATAAAATAAAATAAAAAAGATTCAATGTTTGTAGGACGTTTTCACCCCACAACATTTTTTTCTATTTTTGGTCACAAAAATATCAGGGGTACATGTTGAGATTCAAGGGTTTGCATTTTTATGCATTTTTATAATCATTCCAATAGTAAAATAAATCTTGCATTCTATTTAAAAATACCAAACAATTTATTTAATTATTATTTGCTGCACCTACTTATGCACTATGATACACATTTTGTAATCATCTGTAAAAATTGTTTAATGAAGTTTTTACCCATATTTGCTAAATATTTGATACTGTACAATCAAATAGACTTTTTCAATCAGAAGAGTCTTTTTATTTGATTAGTAAGATTTTTCATTAGTTATTTTGGTTTTGTTTTATATATTGTATTCGTTCCGTAAGTCAAATTTACAATGAAACTAAACAAGATTTTTAAACAAGATTTTTTGACTACTTACCTCTTCTACGGCACAATTGTGAATGACCATATAAAATATTGTTAAACGACTAATTTCTCTCATTAGGATTCGGGTGAATTTAAAAAAAAAAGTAAAGCGCTACATAATTTTGTCAATTTATTAGCTCGTGTTTATTCGTTTATTTGGTGACTTTGATATCATATTTGAAATAATGTTGTCATGACATAAAAATTCACCCCGACAAACCCTTTCCAAAAGAGCAAAACTACGATACTTCTCCTTCAAGTGTGTTGCGAGTTTCTTGGGCCCAGCTGCCTGTTTGTGTATGTGTGTGTGTGTATTTTTTCTTGTTCCGCGTTTGTATTGCGTCGCTTCTGGCAGCTGGGTCCAAAGATGACGACGACAGCGGCCCTGCGCTGAAGGGTGATTGGTGGGAGTTTGTTATTCTCTTGTACTGTGTCGGTTAGGGTTTTTTTCTCTTCTTCTATGTTTTGCTTTTCCCTACTCTACCCGCGCCCGTACGATTTGTGTCTCCCTCGTGTTTCGGCTCTACGGCAGTGTTCCAACGCGCTCGCTCGTGTCAGTACGATCAGAGTTTTGTAGCCGGGCGCACACGCCAGGCAAACCCAGCAGCAGCAGCAGCAGCACCAGCGCGCGTGTGTGTATTGGACCGCGAATGTGCCGCGCTACGATTTGTGTTTCTTCCGGCTGTGCTGTTTCGGCGGGGCCCGCGTTGTTTTGATTGACAGAAACATACGGTAGTAGTAGGAAGGGAGGAGAAAGGTTTGTGCGCTAACGGCGCAGCGGGGAAGCGGTCTATTTGCATCGGGGATGTCGAAAGTTCACAGCGAAATTTAACCGTGTGCCAGATTCTCGTAAGTGTGTTGTTTTCCGTAAAGCCAAGCGTCCGATTTGTGTGTTGTTTGTAGTGCTGCAAGCGTAAAAAACGGTTATTTAAGTGAGTGTGCAGCCATTAGTTTTGGATTTGGATAATGAAAATTCCTCAACCTAAAGCTTCGATCAGCTTAAAAAAATAGAGAGAGAGCGTGCGTTTTTAAGCCAGTTTCGGTCTCCGGAAAACACGGTGCACAAGTGAAGTGCATTCTTTCGCCGTCTGGGGATTTGCCAGCGCAAATGGAATCCACTCGACATAGAAAGCATTACTCCGGAAAGCCGCTTGCGTCGCTTGCTCAGGCCGGCGGCCGGAGCACTAAATGGAGCACCGCACCATGGAATGTCCTTTTTTGGAACGGGGGGAATAGAGGGCGCGATCAGTGCTAGAAGTGTTGTATGTGGGGCTGCTGGCGCAACTATTAGCAAAGTGGAGTGGCAAAAAAAAGAGGGCCAAAGGGGGCAATAATGCAATCGTGTGCAATGCAAGAAGGCGGTGTGAAGCCATCTGTGTGTTGTTGTGTTTGCCTTTAAGAAGGTATCGCTCAAGTGTCTAATTACCCTGTGTGCGATCGAGTGTGTTGTGTGTGCGTGTGTTTGAAGAGAGAAGAAAGAGAGCGAAATCTTCCGTTGTCTCATCTCCGTTTCTTGATTTACGATCAGTTTTGCAGTTTATGTGTGCTCTCTCTCTCTCTCTGTGTATGTGTCACTCGATTGCTGTGAAACGAACGTGTCTATTACTATTATTGCTCCTATTAACGACAATTGCACGTCGCCTGGCTGCAGTTAGTAGCTGCACTTTACCACCCCTCCGTTTTGGTGGCCATTTTTTTTTACTATTTCCTGTTTCTTCTCCTGTGGCAATTGATCACGAGGAAAAAGTGACAGTTGTGGTGTTGTGGCGCAGCAGCAACAGCAGCCCCACAAGTGTTGTGAGATGTGACATGAGATGAGATTAGGAGGAAGAAGGCAGGCAAAAATCAAACTCATACATGCGCAAAATATCGTCATTCTACGGTAGAGGCAGCATCAGTGTAAGAGGAACAGCAGCAACAACAGCAACAGCACACGGGTAAAGCAATATCTGGCAGGGAATATCAAATTAAAACATTCAATTCCGGCACTGGACGGGATGGTTACTCTTCTGGAACGGAACGGAAGCCACACAAAACAGAAAAAAACGCCCGAAGAAAACGACAGCAACAGTCAGCAGCAGTCAGAGGAGTCAGCGTCCAGTGCCAATTGCGTTCCCCAAAATTGACCATTAGTTCCTTCCTTCTGCCATTCTGGAACTTTGTCTTGAAGTCTCCAGAGGATCTTTTTTCTGTCTTTAGCCTTTCGATTAATTAATCAACGACACACACACATACACGAACTGGTGCGACACAAAACTTTGCCGCGTGTCGGAGGCAGCAAATTAACGCGCAAAGTTTGCGTTTTATTCGCTTAGCGTAGCACACACAAAAAAAGCTTCTTTCCCTACTGCAGCAACAAACGGTTTGCTTCATCGACCTGTTGCGAATAATTCCTTTGTACACCACCCTGCCTGCAAACGTAACGTGTTTGGGAAGAGTTGTTGGGCCCGAAATGTGTTTGTGTGTACCGCTATTTGCTGCACCACACGCATGAGTCACATGATCAACGCGCCACAGCCCCACGGCGTCGATTATCTTTTAGGCTCTGAGCGTATCTTAAATTAAAAACGGAAAAGAAAAAAAAAACAACAACAACGACACGGCCTTGCAATGATAAAGCCTTCGTCGCAACCGTCATCTCTCGATTGGAGGGTATTTTTTGTGCTGTTTCCCTCCCCAAGTCAAGTGGGAGTTTCTGAGAAATTCAGCAAAATGTGCTGGCATTTTGTGCTGGGCGGTCGAATTATGACCACTTAGCAGGTTTGGCATTTCGTACGGCAACGAAGCGCGAAGTATGAATCTAAGGCAAGATGCGTAATGCGGACGATGGAAGATTTCTCGAGAATTTGCTGTCGCTTAAAGTGGAGGGAACGACAATAGTTATTCCTTAAGGCTGAGAATGGTCGTATTTCAGCATCAATCGAAAGTCGAAAAGTGTAATGGGGGAAAAAAAAACCTCTTAAAGCAGAAGGTGCAGTGACCGTATCTGCATTTTATTTATCCATATCTAAGTCCGTTGAATGATTCTGAATTGAAATACATTTTATTAGCTAGAAATGGTATAGTATTTAAAGACACTTTGGCGATTCTTATTGGCGTATTAGTGTCGAGGAATAAGAGTTCCGGAATGGTGCCGTGCAGAGCGTGTAGGTATTGTGTACAACGGGTTGTGGGTTAGAATCTAGTCTGTACCACGATTGTAGATTTGAGTTTATTTGAAAAGATCACATTACCACATAAATTGGTTCATAAAGAAAAGAATGAAGAAAATACTACAATTTTTTACAAGGGTTTTTTTTCACATATATAAATACCCTTACCCTCACCCGTATACCCTTATATACTCCTTTTTTTAATATGACTTTGGTGGAAATATGCAATCTATTATCTTAAAATACTTTGCAAAATGTTTCTAATACACGCAATTTACTTCGTCTTATCTTCTTGGTGAAAGTCGCTCGACTTACGAAAGTCAAAACAGACGCACCACGCGTTCCAGTAAACGTCTATAATTCTGAAACAATAGCCACAACGACTCAACTGCCCGCTCATACCCGCATATGGTACGGTAGCCGGCCGGTTGTTCCCCTGTCCCTAATGGTTCCAGCTAAAATATGTCTCCCATGTGTTACTGGACGAAGGTCCAGCACTTCGTGAATGTTTGGTTTTCCGAAACAACGACCGGAATTTGTGACCACTCTACACCGCCTGTCGCACCGAATGTGCATTGGTGCGATGCAGAATTTGTGCAATCAAGTAGAATGGGCCACCGCGGTTCGTTCTTACTGTTTCACTGAGCGGCCGTTTTTTTTTTCTACCTCTCCCGAGCCATTCCAAAAGGGGTCACTTTTAATTCTCGATTCCCATTTGCACAAAATAACAACTTACTTCCCTTCGTCGTCGTCGTCGTCGTCGTTCGTGGCGAATGCAGTAAACAAACGCGCGCAACTGCAACAGTAAGTGAGGGCAAAAAAGGAATGTCCCAACACACGAGTTTCGCCTGCCCGGATGACTCATTGTATGTTGGCGCAAATGTGCAACTACTGTGCAGGCCATACTTTGCAACCAAAAAAAAGCTCAATTGTGCGTGCAATTCCCTTGCGTGTGGTGTGCTATGGCGTTGTTTCCATCACATCGAAGGGTTTGATAACTTGGCGAGTTGGTACAGAACATTCCAGCGTTTGGGGATGTTTGTGTACTAAATGTGGCTTTTATTTGGACAAGTGTGGGGACACTCTGTACATCTCCGTAGCTTAGAGTATCCATTTCTAGATTTTCAATTCAAATTTCCGTTCAAATCTGTTCAATTCCAATGTTAAACCATCATCGTGGATAGACCCTTGAAGATTTGTATTTTTTTCTTCTTCGATTAGCTTCTTGTTCCATTATGGCAAGAATGTTGAACACACATCAAACACTGAGAGCGCTACAACAGGACCTCCTGGAGCTCACAAACTGTAGCTGAAGGAGCTTTTCCAAAGAACTTTGTAGCAATCTATCATACGGCGCAATTTGTCTTGGAATCGAATATCCCAAATCCTTGAGATGGCTATGACCTGAGCAAAAGCGGGAAACGTTTCCAAAAATTCAATCATTCTTTATTCCATTTCTTTTTCGTTCCAAAACCCCCCCTTAAATTCGATCTATCCTTTCGGATGGATTTAGCATCCATGGGTAAACCATTGTGTCTTCTGGTGTGATTCTCGATAAGAGCAAAAGACCCACACGGTTATTCATGTCATGCCATGTAACCCTTCCGTTAGCAAAACGGCAGCAACTTGGTGTGAATCATCCGGTTGGTTCGCTTTGTTTATTTACGCTTGCCGAGCATAGATTAGGACAACGGCAGAGCGTGCGTGTTCTTCAAACTGTGAGTGCGTTGCATGAATGTACATTTCACAGTTGTGAGAGCCCTAGAACAACCCAAAACACGCATGAACGTGGACTTGAAGAACATAAAACCATATCGCTTTTGCAACCAGCAACTACGGAGTGTATACTGCTCCGTTTCTTTGTTTCTCGATAAGTAAGCCATTAGGAAACAACGGACCCGCGTCTTTTTTTCGCAAACGGACCCCCACAATATGGTGCGCAATAAGTCGTAGCAACTTGTTTGCTTGAAGGCTTTTATTTCAGGCGTAAACTAACGCCGCTCGGGGCCCCTTTGTCTTCTGTTTGTGTACGTATAACGTTCGTCTTTTTCGGTGAATGATTACGCGCATCGCACATTTTTCACACGTCCTGCCGGGTTTGGTTTTAACTTTCTCTTTGTTCTTCTCGCGTACTTTCGCGCTGCTGATAGTTTCTTCAAAAAGGTCGCCGCGCGCGCTTCCATCGAAGCGTTGACGGGCGGCAGAAGATTTACGATCGAGAAAAACGGGCGCTTGATTTGCTCGCGTTGTGCAAGGCGAGTTCTCTGAAAGTGATAAGAAAGTGAGATGAATAAAAAAAAAGGTTTGTTAGTCAGAACTTCCTGTGGTGTTATGCTGCTGCTGCTGACCATTTCCGTCCTCTGATCTTATCTCTGGACGAAGCGCACGCGTGGTGTGGTGCCAGTGTGTTTGCAATGCTTTATGAGTTCTCTGTGTCCTTCGCTTTTCCTAGCGGGAGAGAAAAACAGGGGGGCTGAATGGGTGGATTTAATCTCAAAAATAGTAGTAGTACTAGTGCTAGTTGCTCCCATGCATGTGCCTTCATGTGTGAATAGTTTCGCCACGGTAGCAAATATTAATGCAGGGTTTCGTTTTCTGGCACTTTTGCACATGACTCTACATCGCACACGACGTGTCAGTTTTATAATGCTTTGCTAGGTGTTCATTATGATAATGAGCAGCAGTGGCTGGCTGAATGTCCGACCTCCTCCTCCTCGTCGTTTGTGGGTGACATATTTTTAATGACTTGGCTGTCGTTGGAGAGTGCATAATCCAAGAGCAAGCAACAGCAGCACGAAGAAAAAAAACTATCATCACACAAAAACTGCAATCTCACTCTCACTTTGCAATATTGGAACGACAACAGAAAACAAGACCTTCATTTGCGGTGGCTTTGCTGCCTGCTGCCAATCTCTTATTGTATGCAGGGCATAATAATTTGCCGTCCTTTCTTGGGCCGCCGTCTCTTATCGCAATGTGTTACTGGTGGTTATTATTATGATCGAAAAAGGAATGCAAGCGAGGAAAGGAATAAAAACACATCCCCTTACAACTGGGCTTGTGGTTGAAGATAATGGTGTGTCGTACGCGCGCACACACACCATATGCGCCAAAAGATTAGATAAGTCGAACTGTGTTAGCCTGAACTGAAAGACGGCCTCACTTGGGTCTAACATGAGCATGGTGGTAAGAGATTCGTTCGTTCCCATACGATCTATTGTTCGTCCTACAACGTGCCATTACAAATGACCTTCGAAATAAAGAAATCTCAGCCTTTTCCCCCTAGCACGGTAGCAGCTAAAGGGTGCTCCTGCTGCCGACTGGGGAAAAAAGTGTGACACAAGATTGACACGATTAGATAAAATGTTAAAACAGCACGCGAGAGAAGGTGTCGCCGATCGTTCGGTAGCAGATATCGTTACGCGTTACATAATTTGTTTGATGACTTTTTTTGTCTGTTCAACATGCGAACATTGCAAAGCAATTCGCCCCCCGTCATCGATGATGAAGTCATTGAGGATATAGAAAATTGATGCAAAAGTCTCAAGTGCGGTGAAAGTGTCTAGTGGTGGGTGGTGGTAAAACATATAAATGAGGCGCTTTCTCAATCTCTGATTGACACGAAGAAGGAAAGCTTCTTCGCAAAGGGGTTTTGACACGTCCCATTCATCCACAGCACATCCAACCTCGGTTGGAATGTCTTAGTGGAAGCACTTTCAGCCAGGATATCTTCCAAGGGAGGAAAATTAATATGACACACGATGCCTGCCGCCTGCACACTGTTGCTGCGCATTTGCATTCCGTTTGGCTGTTTTGCTAACGCCGCAAAGACACGTTCACTCACAGTCGAGTATCGCCTCACCGCTACAAACGCTCTACGAACCGTGCATACTGGATGTGCATTTTGGTTGCATCGGACGCAAGTAATGCTTCTGCTAAAGCTGACACTGTCCCTACTCTGTGGGCAGGAAAGTGGGAGAGCAGGGAGATGGTGGAAAAAATTTCAACCGAAGATAACGAAACCGAAAACGGCTATCAAGTGTTGTGTGTGTGTGTTCCGTTCCATGTTGCTACCTGGCTTCGATGTGGATACGGTTCAATGAACTTTGTTGTAGGACCTGCTGAACCTGCTAGACCGAAACAAATGTGCAAAAAACGGGAACGATTAATACCGTAAATTGATAGCTACTAGGTAGGACTTGGCTTGGTGTGTCAGTTTGTTGGTGTAAAGAAGCGATGACCCTGCAAGTGGCGGCTGCTTCTTCTGTCCTACGGCAGGTGGCTGATTGTTCGCTTTATGCTGCGCAAGTACTTTCAAGCAACTGTGTGGAGTTGTCGTGAAACCGATTAGGTTAGCATTATACATGATTAAAAAGTACTTCAGAGGCATATGGTCGATAGGCAGGAGCAGTGCTGCAAAATGTCACTATCAATGTCATAAAAAAATCTGACTGAAACAAAATCCATATCAGCGTCACGTACTCAATCGTGATAATCAGAGGTGATACTCAGAACGATTGGTGTGACTAATACATGCTCATGCCATGTTTGCGACCATCGCTTGGTCAGTCACTATATCACGACTTTTTTTTGCTGTGATCAATTTTGCAAAATGTCATGACAAATTCTGGCTGAAACAAAATCATCTCAGCGTCACGAGCTCTACTGCGAAGATCAGAGGCGAGCCTCAAACAGTTGGTGCGACCATCGCATGCTTGGTGACATTGTGTGCAACCAACTCGTGTTCAATCACTTGGTCGCGACATTTTCAGTCGGTGATCATCGCGATGGTCACGGGAGATATGCATTGCGTGCGAGTGGTTCCAAGAAACAAAATGAGCATGTTTTCTCGCTCTGTTTGACCGGACAGATAATCAAAACAGATAGAGGGAGAAAGCATGCTCATTTTGTTGCTAGAGTCCACGCGCCAAGTATATTCCAAGAATGTCGCGATTATCGCCGACAACAATGTCGTGACCAAGTGAGTGATCAAAAGTTGGGTGCTAAACTAAATGTCACCAAGCATGTGATTGATTCTCCAACTGTTTCAGTATAGTTACTGATCATCTCAGTTGAGTAAGTGATCTGATTTGAGCTTCGTTTCAGTCATGAGTGTTGATGATTGAAACAGTGGCATTTGGCAGCACTGTTCACAGCCAGAAAAAAATCATGATAATGCTTGCGCCGGCATTAAGCTACGCTTGTCAGTCAAAGTATCGCGTTGGACTCAAGAATTCACATGTCGTGTACAGCATGTCATGACGCACTTTTATTGACTTTCAGCAATGAGCATCAAGCTACCAGGGATATGTTCATTGTTTTCGTTGGTGAAAATCTCGTGATACTCATGACATTTTGCAGCACTGGGCAGGAGTGTCGATCTCCTTTAGATGGTGTATTGTTTGAACCATCGGAGAGTCTTTAAATGCGTATGAGAATGAAAGGGATATTGAACAATTCGATACATATTTTAATGGTTGTCTGTTATTTATCTCAAAGTTTTGGTTATAATTATTTAAAATAATAATGTGAAATATAAAGCTTACTAAACCAGCTGACAGTGCATTCACCTTCTCTATAAATACAATTTCATGTGAAATCTTAAAACGATCGTCAGCGAGAATTTATTCGGAAATGGTAAAATCGATTATTAAAAGGGGAAATTATACTTACCCCTTAGAAAATTCAATTACCTGTTTGTGTGTTCATGTACAAAACATCATATGTATGTCCTTTTGTATCTTGTTTAGCTGATGGCTGACGAAGTTTACTTTAATCTTCGTTTAAGGTTTCTGGTAACAATTCGTTGAATTCAATTTTTTTGTTGAAAAATACCCGCATTTGTAACCAATCTAACTCTATTTACTGATTGAATATGATAATTATAATCTATTCTAACTTCTTTCTATAACCCAGTTGGTGCATTCAATGCTCCCAAGAGGTGAAAATGTGAATCTTGTTTATATGAAGGGGACCAATCCAGAGTGAATGTTTAGGCTCAGATTGGTTACGTTCAAAACTTACTTGGACCTTAACTTAATCGTCCACGTTGCATGAACTTCTCCACATCCCCTCGATTAAGAAAAGCATATTAAAATCTTTTCTTTTATTACTAAATCCTTTCCTTACGGAAAAAAAACTCCTTGTTGGCAATTTTATTCCACGGTACATGAATTTACATGAGTAAGAACCGCTTAATTTTTTGTATTCCCCCTTTTTCTTGAATACATTAAAATAATTACAAACTTCTCCAGGATCCTGTGGAATTGGAATGAGCCTCTGAGCGCCGTGTCCTCGCTCGGCGGAAGTGGCAACGTTGCTCCTTCTGCTGCATCGCTCGTAAATAGCACCACCGTGCCAAACCCCTTTTGGGTTTTTGGTCGTTTGATTCGATTTAACTTAACTAACTGTACTTTACTTCTCTCTGTCTTCTTGCAACTTCTTCTACCCCTCGGGTCGGCCGAAGAAGTACTGTCGTGGAATGCTTAACGTGGTTTAGCGCTCTATGCTAACTACGTGGCGCAGTCACTGCCGCTTCAATTGCTTCAAATCCCGCTCTAGTCCTGCTTAAAAAAAAAGCGAAAAAGTGTGGAAGCGAAGAAGCTAAACTGGATTTTAAAAATATGCTAAAAAGGAGAAAGGTTTCCGAACGGTCCCGAAAATGGACAAAGAAAAAAAGAGCCCTGACAAGGATTCTTGGCACGCGCGTCGAGCGCACCTAGTTCCTCAGTTGCGTAGAATGGGAATTGTTCTGTTCCGAGAAGGTCACTCGCGCGCTGCACGTGGTTTTTTGTTACTGTGTGTCTATGCTTTTCCTACTGCTTTTCGAGTTACGAGTCAGAAGAAACGATGGATGGTAGAACGAACATTTGAAGACATCTACAACGTATCAATGGATGATCCATTGGCAAACAAAACCCCGACTCAACATTGGGTAAAAAATAAAAATAAAGTACCTTCAACATCGACACCAAAGCAAGAGCACAAATATGTGCGTAGCATATGTGAACAAGACAACACTCCCGCCCGTTCCCAACAGTTCTCCTGGTGCCATCTGTGTGTACCTCACAATTGTCGTTACCATTAATCGTATGCGGGTGCGGATGAGGATGTGAGACAAGAATGTCTCACTTCTTCTACCCTGTTCGTCCCGGCAGCGATCGTTTGCAGCGGAGATATTCGCTTTTCGCATTCCCGTAAGACGTACCACGCTGCACCGCGCAAGAGGAAAACTATTAAAACGAGCGTGGAAATTAGTTTGTTTAAGGCGTGCGTTCGCTTCTTGCCTGTGTCGGATGGAATGTGGCTGTGTGTGCCGTGGGTAGGTAGGATTTGCTATATTAAATCCGCACCTAATGTGTCTGTAGCGAGGTGTGTGTACGTAAAGGTCTTCCATCTCTCGATGGGTAGATCAGTGACAGGAGCAGCATGGCGAGTTTGACATTCCTTCGAACGGCACTCGCGCGATGGTGCGCTGCGATTTCCGATGAATATTGATGTGACACTCTGGAGTGAAGCTTGTCATCCACCGTTACACCCTGCCGGCACCGGGGAGAACAGGAATTAAAGCAGAGCAAACAACACAAACCCGTCGCATCCCGAAGCACCATCCGGCGCCCTATACCTGGCCGGCCTGGCTGCCTAAAGACAGCTTAACTTTGAGTATTTTGGCTGGATTCTTGGTTCATTGAACTACCCCTCGGTAAGGGCATATAGAGGTGTACGTTTTGCTTGGTTGTTGTTTGAGATTGAGTACCTACGACACCCGAAATGGTTTACCCCACATATTGATATGCCTGGGCTGCGGTTAATGCGATGATGCTGTGTGTGTGTATTTGTCGTTTGGAAGAACCAAAAGCATGTTTCTCTTTTTTGGCGTTTTTGCCAGTTTCTGTAATACATTCTGCATGAACCTTCCCTCAACCACCTCAGATCGATATATCTGTGTGCGTTGCTGTTCTTGCATAAATTATCATAAACAGAGACTCCTGCGGCCCGGTCTTTTCGGGTAAGGTTCTAGAAGCATGCAGAAATGCGAGAGAACCGAGAAAGAGGAAGAAGAAAAAACCCTGAAAGAACCAATAAAATGTGTCTGCTCATCGATTTTCGTTCGCACACACATGCATAGCAGCACACATCGCTCTCCATGTGTTGCCGATGCCGACAAGCACACATCGCAGTCACCGATGGAGAGGACTTTATCGAAGGATTGACTTTTTGCTGGTGTGCCGGTAAGTTTATGTGTCCCAGTTCCGGTCCAGTTACACCGCGTTGACTCGGATAGCATCTTTCCCGCCCGTTCGTGTCTAAAGTCGATCGGGAGTGGGCACCATCTGGCAACCAGAAGCTTTCAGTGTAATGGGCTGGGATACACCCCTCCATCACACATTGGAACAGCATGGCTCGGACTCGGACCACGGTGTCGTTGAGTGACGCACTGTCGCGTTTAGCGGGTCAGCACAGTTTGAAGAGCCAGCAGTTGTGTCGTTTATCAGTTTTTTTTATTCGTAGTTGTGTTTGTTAACAAAATAAATAAATAAACAAAAGAAATATGCAGCTGCAACGGAAACGTGATCGCGGGTGCAGGACACAGCTGAGAGAGATGCAGCGGGAAGAACACAGTGGTGACGTAAAGCGCGTGCTAAATTTGCACCGCGCAAACACCTCTAAACGGGACGGGGAAGAGGGTAGGGTGTACAGGCGAGAGTGACAGGCTCTGGCAATAATAATTGATTGCTTCTGCCAAACGAACTGCGCACGGTTCTACACAGTACACGTCAATTGCAACCTCTCGTTTGCTGCTGCTGATACTACCACTTTTTACACCCTATTTACATATATACCATGTGCAATGGACGTGGTTGTGGCAGGAATCTGTCATTTATCGGGTGTTAAAATCAGTTCTAACTGTCCCCCCCCCCTCTGTGGTCACTGTAAGAGAGCTTTGGAATGAAGGTGGACATGAAAAATGTTGCTGAGACGAGATTTTATTTTGTTTCATGTATTCTCTAAATGTCGTATTTTGACTTAAATGTGTCTTTACACACCCCAGAAGTCTTTTTCATAGCTTTAAACTTATTTGAAAAGACCGTCCTATATTAGACTTGAACCCATGGCCTGCGTTGTATAAGATCGAACGTGATCGCCATCGGCTATTTGAGCGTCAACTCACTTGTCGCTTAGTTTGGAATTAGTATAATACCTCGTCGAACTCTTGGTATAGATGGTTAAACAAATAAGTTTGTAAAGTATATTTTGAATGATTTTTTCCTGTAAATCGACATATTTAACAATGTCAGAGTCCTCACCTGTAGTGGCTATAAATGTGGTTCTCATTTCATAATGGTTTCCCGAACCTCCTTCGTGCCATTCTTCATTTACAGTCCCAAACACCAATGCTTATCGGTAATGTTTCTGTGTCTCCCCACAAAACCGCTCCATCCTTTAGTTTTTACCGACATTTTTTCCCCATTCATTCTTATTCCATCTTGCTAATTAATCAAATGAAAAGGTATTGTTGCCATAAAACACAGAACTCTGGAATAAAGTTGTACCTTTAGCGATGCTATCAATGGAGAAAAAGCGGGGTCCCGAACCAAAGTTCAGCTTTATTGCTGAACCACTGGGTCGCCGTTTTGTATCCGTAGATTATCGGATCGGACCACGCGGTGAACTTTACTAAAACACTATCCAGCGGGTAGTAGTGCACGATAACACCAATCGATAACGAAATATGCGTTTCCGGGCGAGCGATTCAGGTTAATCCGTTAATGCTCCAGCGAATGTAAATGTCGCGGTGCGTTTGTGTGCGTTTATATTAAAGGTTTTGGACGGGGTTTTTGGAATAAGTTGATTTAAGGTGGATTTTCCTTTCAAAGGTTTGAAAGGATGAAGGAAGGTCGCTACCTCGGAGCATATTATAATTAGTGTAGTATTTTTAGGGTGAATCAAATACCTCTTCAGAAAAAAGGGGATATGAATCCATTATACCAGTCGTTGGTAGCGGGCAATAACCCTTCTTGGAGAAGATCTTGAAGAAGAACCCCTTCGCTTTAAACGGTACACAAACAAACCGCAGAGAACGGGTGTGGTTTATATTTTATTTCGGGAATAAGGATTACTTATTCCAGAAACGCTTAAACATTGGATTATGTTGTAAACAATTTTATGTATGCTTACCATCCTTCCCCGTTTTGGGTTCATCTTGCAATTGAACTCTTCCCGCCGAGAGTGATTGTAAACAATTACAATTGCCCCTTCTGTTTCTTTAAGAGATCTCTCTTCCGGTATTGAATTTTAGTGGTAAACGAACGGACAGACATGGACCCATCTGTTCTCGTCCGTAGTAGGAATAAACCACACTGGAATTGTAAAATGTATTCCACCTTCAGTCCCGTTCGCAAAACGATCGGTTGCAAATTCGTGGGGTTGCCCTGTGTGTGTGTCTGTCCGTGCTTGACCCAGTTTTGTTTTGGGCGGCGTGGTTCAGAATAACAAAAAAGAAAACGGTAAGAACGAGTGTGACAATCTTCCCCTGGGAACTTGCTATTGCAGAAGAAGACGTAAAAATTTGAACTCCCTTCTTTTATTATGGGGATGCGATTTTATCGCTTTCGATTTCGGTTTGCCACTGGCTGGCCCTTCTCCCGAAGGGACTTGGGGTTTTGCTCCAACTTCAGTGCGTGCGCTTACCCTTCCTAACTTCCCGAGAATAGGGACGCCTGGCTTTTTGGAGGGTTTGGATGTTTTGCTCGGTATCTTGTCGCTTTCAAAGCTCCTCCGGCTGATCCAAGATGTGCGTTGATCTTGTTGTAGTTATCCTATTTGTTGGTCGCTGGTTCGACTTTTTATGAGGTCAAAGAAGTAGCAGAACGTGCCCACCATAATATGTGAGCCCGCGAGGCAAGTTACTGCCATCCAGAGATAAACGCGAAAAAGAGGATCATTCAAGGGAACGTGTTATCCCGTTTTTTTTCTCTTTCGATGAGGAGCAACAACACAAAGTTTCCAGATGCGAAGATATAAGAGCCAGGAGGACCGAAAAGAAGTGTTTCTACTGGTCCTCAATAAAACTGATTATCCCTTTTTCGCCTCCTTCCTCCAGGCGGGAAGTTTTGGAGCATAGGATACACCGAAGAGGCAAATCGTATTACGCTCTTTCTCGTACGCGCAAACATATTTTGCTTGGGCGCCGCCATTCCCGGCGGGATTAGAATTTAACTCCCGGCTTCCCGTTATGTTCGGTCGATTAAGCAAAGTTTTGGTCCTTCCGTTTGCGCGCTGCACAGTATCTCCCCTTCTTTTGCTATCAACATATTACATCAACTTCCCCAATTGCTAACCAGTTGGAAAACGGTTATTGGAGAGCTGCTAAAACCCCTTTTGCCACCATCATCTACTACGTCGTTATTTCACGTCGATGGGCAGACTCACACACTGTACGAGAGGAGGTGGCAAGTGTCTACTACTACTGCCATCCACAACCTTGGCCTCGTCCTTAGCCGCTTTCTACATGACATCAAAACACAAGGAGAAGCGAAAAAAAAACCCACACGCATAAATTCGCACCACTCGGCTTCTCGCCCATATGGTGTGGAGGTGGTGTGGATGAATTCGTTTAGCGTTGTTTTTTTTCGGTTTCGTTGAAGGAGAGATGATGATATCATCGTCATCATCATCATCCCCTCGTTTGTCTTCCAGGGGGAGTGGGCAGAGGGTCTTGGCTGAACCCGCGCCTGTGGACCGCTGCCGAGCCGACCAATATGTCTTCATCGTTTCGGAAATTGGAGAAAATATGATGAGATAATAAGCGCCTTCCGCGCTTCTGCCCTTTTCTTGCATGCCACAGATCGCAGATGACCGCTCCCAGGGATATATACATTTCCGTTTGTGCTTTTATTAGTATTTTTTTCCCTGCATAGTTCTATTCACCACCGGCTGGTCACTTGTTAAATGGAGGGGACAGCAGCATCATCCGAATATGCAAAAGCCAGAGCGTGGTGATGATCATCATTCTTCTTTTAGCGAAGTGACGTCACGCTTCGGTGCGTTCGTTTCTTCCTCTAATTTGTTTTGGGAGGTTCTAGGTTGTCCCCAGCAAATCTACCGGTTGGTGCGGTTGATGTCGTTCGTCGGGGTTTTTTTTTGTTTGAATGCGCACAACAACAAAAAAGTTCTCCATTCAAGAGGAACTCAAGACCTAAAAATAGACACACCGGTAACACGGCAAGCAGTAGGTGCGTTGTTTTGGTCCGTGATGCGTGAATTTTTCCGGCTTGATCATCGGTGAAAGGAGGGAAGCCGGTGTGTGTGTTGGCGGTGGTGCTACTAGTAGTAATATGATTTATACAAGATGAGATCGCGTTGCGTTTTGGGTGTTTGGATTCGCCGCCAGTCAGCCATGCGATATGCGCGTGTGGGTTTGAAATTTATGGATTTCCATAACCCTCACACTCGAATGGTTTCGAGACATTGGAGATGATTGTTTTTCCCCCGTGATACCATGAACGCGCTGAACGCTGTGCGCGATCGTTGATCCATTCGATCGGTGAACGTTTGTATCGTGTGTCTCGTGCAAGAGTTAGGTGCAAGATGACATAAGCGTGATGCAGATCGCTTGCGACGTCTATGCCTGATGCAGAATTGAGGATTGTATTTGTTTATTGCACACACAATCATCAATTTGTGAATACGCCTCACGATGAAGTTAATCTTACACTCGCCGCTGAACTTCTAGCAAATGAAACGCAATCGATTAGCGTGTTGGAGCAATAAATAAATTCATCCCCGCGGTCTACACACGCAAATAACAAACACAGCCTGTCTAGTTGCTTATTTATTTACGCTCGCTCATTCACTAGTCCCCGTACTGTTGCAACCGCTTTTTTTTTTCGATTAGTCTTACTGACGTTTGTTTGATGTTAGTCTTGCAAAGAAGCCGCGCATAACGTCCCTTATCAGAAACAGTTGAGTTCTTTGTGCAGTACAATACACCCGCGTTGTTGCAATTGAGCGGAAATGTGCTCTAATAAATGCATTTATTGCGTCTCTTCGTGTTGTACTTTCACTGCGACAACACACACGCTCGGATCCGGAAGATTGGATCCGGTACGAAACATCCGGGGCGTGAGAGAGAGAGATAACCATTCGATCGTTTAGTGATTGATTTTCCATTCACTTGTGATCGACTGCTCACGTGTGCCCTTCCTATGACATTCTCGTGGTTTGTTGATTGAGAGGTTGAGCATAGTTTGACGGTACTATTGCGGCCATGAATGAGCCACCGACATCATTGGCCACCGACGTTGCCGCCCATGTTGTACTACAGGAAGGATGTGAAGGTTTATGAAGCAAGAGCAGCCACCGTTTCCCTTCATCAGTGGATGAACATATTGGCGCAGCGTGGTGTCGGTTCGGTTTGTATAAACAAACACAGATAGCAAAACCCTGGACAAACGGCGTACATATACTCCGGCACTGCCCTTCGCTAGCTGTAGCGTATGGTTCAGTTCTTGCACTGTTTTACACGATAAAGGGAGCATTATTTGAAGTGATGGCGATGGAGGTTTTCTTGCCCTCCCTCTGTTGCTTCACGTTTGTGGGTGCGAAACTACAACGCATCGGCCGGAAACGATAAACAAACCCGCGGAAGCAAGGTCCCGCGCAAGTAAGAAGCGCGCTGGTACGGTTTTACTATCCGCGCCAAATGTTGCAATTGACGGGAGTTTCCTTCTAAGCTTGTTGCTTCAAACCGTGTTTGTATTATAAGTTAAACTCTTTTTTGACATTCTGTGACGAAATGGGATATTTATTATGAACATGTATTTATAATTGCTTTTTTATAGTTTTCCTTCATGTCTTTTACAGGGTTTTCCAGGAGTTCTCATAGCTGTGGGTCATATTATTGACTCTTTCTTATGGGAAGTGAACTTCATAAGATGGAAATTTGACTCTATGGCTCCCGTTTGGTCTGGCTCCTTTGAAATTCCTATTAGATTTGTCCAACAAGGGTGCTATAGAGTCCAATTTGCATCATATAAAGTTCACTTCCCGTAAGAAAGAGTCAAGGAATTGCCCCACAACTATGAGAACTCCTGGAAAACCCTGTAACTTATGTATATATTAATTGCACTTGTGAAGTAAAAGATAACAAAAAATAATTGTGCAGTCATTTTTTACCGTTCCAAATCATCAAAACACAAACGATGAATTATGTATATTCTACCACATTCCACTCTGCCATCTTATCGTGCCCGGGATAAGATGTCGCCCGCTGATGATTAAGTCGGAAACCTAATTTAGACGGTGCCATCAGCACCGAAATTCCCACCGCCATTGCGTCCGCCAGACAAAGCAATTGCTCGGAGAAATCCTTTACGATATTCTTCGTACCGTTTAGCCAATTGTTCTTTGTGTTGTTGAAATCATCCCGGTTTTTTTTTGGCAACCACAAATCCAAAGAGACTTGTGAACTCGGTTGAACATTCGAGCACAAAAATCACAAAAGAAGCGCGAAAGAGTGCCGAAAAAATAACGTTTTAAATATTGCCCGTCGCCCTGTAGTAGTAGTAGTGTAAGGGTCAGTTACAGGAAACAGACTCAAAAAAGTCACGACGGATTTGTTTTGGCACTCACAAGAATTCAAATTAGATTCAAGCAATTAATGTGTAATGTATAACCCTCTTCCCCCCTATCGTCTGGGTCGCTTTTCTTTGGGATTTCCCTCTTTCCTTTTTTTGTTTTCTTGCTTGCCAAGAGTGATATAAATTTCGCTTTCACCCACCACCCGGGCTGCCCAGATAACCAGCGCACAGCCATGTCTTCCCGGTTGGCAACAACAGCGGCGGCGGCAACCGGTGCCGAGTTTCTTTATTTAAAATGTCACCATTTGGTGTGCAAAAAAGAAAGGAAAACAGAAACATGTAAGCTGATCTTTCTACGATCAGCTCTCTGTGTCTCTCGTGTGCGCCACCGTTCGACGAGAGGACCCGACGCTAAGAAAGGAAGGGGAAAAAGGTGTGAAAATGGGTGGTGGGTTGAAAAAGATCATTTAGTAGGTTGAGAAAATTCGCATCTAGCGACGGCGTGTGTGTACATGGGAGCTTCCGATTGTCGTCGTTACTAGGTTGAAGCGAAAAAAAAAGAACTGCGCTATCGTCGTCATAAATAGAACGAGAATGGCTCAAATTATTAGCACCGTCATAAGCATGAAGAGCGCCATCTAGGAAGGAACAACCTAGGGGGATCTCCAATGTCATTCTAAACCGGGAAGACGTGATGATAAACCATGCTGAAGTCGGTTCGAGAAAAAAAACCTCATAATTGGCTATCTAGACAGCGAAAGAAATGTTGAACAAAAAACACCTCCTCCCGTGTGTCATTCTTGGTGTCTTCGCATCGTCATCCGGCGAAGAAATATGGAGACAACAGGGCAAAACAACCACACAACAAAACGGCACACTAATGACAACTCGTTCCCAGACGTGCGGGCCCTGTGGGGATTGATGGGTGTATTTTTGTGGTCCTATTTTTAGGACCTTGACAGAGAGCAGCGGCTAATGCGCCACCAGCCCGTTAAAGCCCTAAACCCATGCACTCTGTCCCCCTTCAATCGCCTATCGTTTGCTTTTTTGAAGGGCATACCATCATCACGGGGCGTGCAGACACGATGATCTTGGCATCTGATGATCCGGCAGAAAAAGAAATAGTTTTACAAGGCTCGATCGCGCACGCTAGGGCAAGGCCATCAGTATCAAGTCTGAGCGGTGTTCCATTTCGCACATCTTCTTTGTTAATAATGCAGGTGATTTTTGCTTCGTACGTGGGGCCGCTGTACGTGTGGATTGAGTGAAAACACACAAACACAAACCTGGGGGTCAACCTGCAGTACCCTCTGGATAACTGGTGGCGCTAGAATGACGAGGCAAAGCGAACGTACTTTAAAGCGCTGTAATGTGTGTTCACAGAAGTGGCGAGGTGAGATGACTCATCGCAATTCGAGTGATAGCAATCTTGTGTGCCTACTGCCTGGTGCTGCTGCTGTTATAATGCTCTGACTGGATAGGGGACGATGGCAACAAATAACTCACGTAGTAATGATATGGGCTTGCTCGACGGAGGGAGAACTGATCGTCTGCGTCATCAATGTTCACACCACAGCGGTTGCAACATTGACGTGTCGCCGTTTGTCGCTGGCGCTAATTCACACCCCAAGACAGACAGACAGACAGACAGACGGGCATACACTTGTGATCGGTCTAAATAATGCTAAGCAAATGTTTGGTGACGGTTATGAAAGCAACAAACCCAGGGATCGGTTGATTGTGGAGAATGGAACCAAAATTTCTCATGCGTATCTTATTTCAACTTTAAACTGGTTGGGGTTTTTTGTGGTTTGAAGAGAAGATCGTGTTCATCTGGAAGTATCTTGTGAGTGATCTTGATCGTGTTTAATTGATTTCACATGATATTGTTTGCGTTTGTGATTGTCGCTTTAGAAGTTTTGCCCTGGAAATGATTATCGTTTTTTTGGAGCAGGGCTCTGGGTGAAGGTTTAATGTCGAAAATTGGTTCTTTTAGCTGTTAACGCATTAGCGCTCAATTAAATGATCTATAAGTGCTTTTTTGTTAGATGTTGCGTGAGAGTCTGTAGAGCAGGGTGTATGCAGTGTAGGGCTACGACGCTGTAAACGTATGTTTGAAAATTATTGAGGTTTCATTTCGTATTAGTTAAGCTTATCAGCTGCAATCGACGATGACAGAGCAGCTGTGTATGATTTATACAATCGTTTTAAAGCGTTATCATCGTCGCGTACCTTACGTCTAACAACGTCATCGTTACCTGCGATGATTGTGTAGATCGTTACTTACGCCTGAGAGTGAAAGATATGTAAAAGAGTCCAGACATAATAATGGTAAATGTTATTGGGAACATTTTTGTTACTCTTTTTATTACTCAATAAATGGCTTAATAAGAGCCTCAATATTTGTCCAAACATATATTTAAAAGATTTTGCTGTACATTATGCATATTTTGTGTAAAATAATGGTGTTGTAGATTATTTGTTTGTGATTTATCTCTCCATGTCGGCTAATAAATATTCAGATTCCAACTTGTAGCCCTTCTCCACTCTCAAAAATCGCTAGAACTATTCCTGTAACACTCCCTCAAAAGGTGCTTTACCTTTAAGCCCCATCCCTGACCTGAATGTACAGCGTTTATCGTCGGCCCGTAAGCTGCTGCTGCTGCTACTGCTGCCATACATCATTCAAATCTGTGGGACAAAATCTCAAGAATTTCGTCTTGAAAACCGCACCCGAAAAGTGTGCGACCTTTCGCGCGTTGGCTGCGCAAAATAAGACCTAGAGCCATGTCCGTTCTCACCTTATCCGCTGGTGCTGTTTATTTATTCCTCGCTCACCAAAAGCCTTGTGTGTGATCGTGAATCTTGTTGCTGGTCGGGGCACAGCAACACCCTGCTCACAGAATGACAACACGACCGATCATACATTTGCCCAGATCACCGTGTCCCGCAGGAGGCGTTGAACTTCACCGTTCTGTGTTTGTGTGAGCTTCTGGGGCGGGCTGGCAAATGGGCAACCTCACCTTGCTGCTGTTGCTGCAATCCGGCGTCCGGTTAGAAGGACGCTCGCACCGCGCGCCAGCAGAATGTTTGCTCGTATGCAAATATGCACCGATCGGCTATTTATTAGCGCAGAACGGACCCCTCGTTTCGCGTTGCTATCTCGTTGGTTTTACTTATTCGCACCACGTAGCAGTAGCACCACCACCGCCACACATCACTGCTGCCACTGCAGTTTTGTCGCGCTAATCAGAAGCGTAACATGCTCAGCGGCGAGACAAAACATCATCATAAGCCAGATTAGTAATTCTGAGGTGAATGTGTGCGTTGTGTGTGCACACGCATCCTGAATGAATGGATGCGCGATGGCGACATCTTATGCAGATTCTTGCCACCGTCGCGAATCACCATTGCATGGCAGCATTATGCGCGCGGCTATGTACGCTCGCTGGGTTATTTCTGTACCGCGTGTCCAGCCCCCCGGAAGGCCCTGGGGGTTCTGTCGGTGGGCTAGGACGGCGGGCTTGAAGAGGAGGAAAAAATGTTCGCGTTAATTTATGATGCCACCCCGACGGCGAGGGAGAGGTCATTTCCTTTGCGCGGCGAGTTCAACGGTTTGTGAATGCGCGAAAGCGAATTGAAGGTGGGTTTTTTTGTTGTTGTTGTTGTTCTTGTGCCTGTTTAATTTAGCTGATAATGGGTGCAGAAGAAGAGCAGCTATATCCCGTTCTAGGGTTGTTTTGAATTGGCCTGCAGCGCAGAGGTCATGAACCGATTTTATTGAGGGTTAGTTGATAATTGGCATTTTTAAGGGGTTTTTTATGTTTTAAGCAGCTTGCTTTATTTTATTTTGCTAACATTGGGGCCCTTCACGATTCTAGTTAAATTTTTTGTATGTAGTTTGACAGTTGGAGGCTGAAATCATGTAAACACTCCATACAAAACCACACACAAAACTAGCCTGTAATTTTCAGTCTAGATTATAGACCTCAAAACTAGAATTAGATTCGAGTACCTGCTCGAAAAAATGGTAAAACAACCCAAGTGACATTTGCTCGAAATTGTTTTTCCATATCTGCTCGATTAGTACTCGATACGCCTGAAATTGTGGATTTGTGTGTGATCAAGTGTGTTGAAAGCGCTAAGATTTGGTGAGTTCGTAAATTATAAAATGGCTACATGACAAACTATAATGCTAGAAAACATAATTTCCAAGCGAATTTAGAAAAAAACAACGAAAAAGCAGCATCACATGTTGATTTTAAAGGACTTTTTGTAAATTCCCTTAAACTGGTGCAGTTTAAGGGAAGTTTAAGGCTCCAGTTTAAGGGAATTTGCTCGAATTCCCGATTATTCGTACTCGAAAATGTCAATTGGGAAGGTGGTGTTTTCATTTATCCCAAGGTGCATAGAATCTAAGTATATGTAGACCAGGCATGCTCTCATAGCATGCTTTTTAAACTCAAAGTTGAAGATCGCTGTTTGACAGGACGGGTCTAATAAATGTATTAAAAACTTTTCAAGAAAAGAAAGACATAACTAAAGATTTATGTTTTACGATTTTTTGCACCTGTTTTATCAAAATAAAATGCATGTTAATATGCTGCGTTTTCACACTTAACAAACGGCAAAAAATGATAAAATTCTACACACTTTTTATTCGTTGTGTCGTGCCAAGTCAAGTTACCG
Organism: Anopheles quadriannulatus; assembly: GCA_000349065.1. Lineage (NCBI taxonomy): Eukaryota > Metazoa > Arthropoda > Insecta > Diptera > Culicidae > Anopheles > Anopheles quadriannulatus. The sequence goes on along the minus strand of KB666732.1, from coordinate 1,034,635 downwards.
TAGTACAGTACATTCAGTTAAACTTTTAATGAATGTTAATTGTAAATTTTAATTTTTTTAGTTAAGATTAACATTTTAAAGTTTTAAATGTGTATATAATAAAAGGCCGAAATTACATAAACATAGATCACTTGGTTACGAAATAATGCAGACATTTTTTTAAGCGCATTAAAATATTTCATTAAGCATTAGGCTGGTTTGGTCCATTTTTTATTCCTTTCCGACGCAAAAAAGCAATGGCCAAGCAATGATTCACCTATTGAAACACTCTCAATTTCAACACCGACCAATCTATTTTATGGAGCAAAATCTAATTTCGAAGCTACGACCTGCATACGACTGCTACCGTGTACCGATCACAACCCGCTCGTCAATCATACGTTTTACGCGCGGTGGCAACAAATCTCTGCTGCGTTTTTCCGTTCGAACCACGGTTTCAACCCATCACAATAAATTGCGCTCACGTTGACCTTGTGCTCAATTGATACGCACTCTCGGCAGACACTCTCGCACGCAAACTAGACAAACGGGGGAGACCCCACTGTTTATATGGCCCCTTTCTATTATCTATGCCTCTGTGTGTGTGTGGCTGTCTTGCAGCATAGTTACGCACACCCCCATTTTCAAACAAACTAATAGGAGGAACATTTGTGCTATTTTAGCGGGGACAAGAAGGGACAAGTTTTGAAGCGAACGGCGAAATTGTTCGACCCTCATACGTTTGAAGTGTGCGTGTCTGGTCGGAGTTACGCTCCCGTATGTGCGCCAGTTTGCCAGATTTAAACTGTTTGTGTGTCCAGTCGCTCGGGGTAACCACCACAAGCACACACCGTGTACACCCTCCCAGCATAAGGGGTTGTTGCGTGTTTGCAATTTTTGCAATCAAATGCTCCCATCGAAACGATCGCGCATAAAGAGCCCGGGTTGTTTGTACCTTAGTTTCCTCGTGTCCTGCCGCCGCCGCCAGAGCGTAACGCGAACAAATTGTTTGTAAACGAAGCGTTGTTCCTGCTTAGCGTGCCGTCTCGATCGTCTGATTTTTGCAGCAATCCGTTTCAAAAAGGGATCATAAAACGCGCACTGCTGCTGCTCGACTTCTAATCGAGGACGACTGTTTCCTCACCATGGTTGATTGATTTCTCGCGTGTTTCGTGCCGCCGTTTCGAGTATGGGAAAAGGAAGAGGCCCGTTTGCTCTTACCGGGGGGTGCAAAGCGTCTTTGTCTGCCGTTTGAAAGGTCACGGGGTAGGAAAAGATATTACAACGCTCCCCATCGTGTACCATGAACTTGAACTGTTGGAGTCGCTGCGAGGAAATGATTATAAAACGATGGAAGCATACGGAAATTCTAAGAACATAAAACGGAAATTCGTTGAAAAAGGCAGCTCGTCCCCTGCTCTTTATTTATTCACCCCAAACATAACCCCATTCCCGGAGCAGTGCAACATAATCAAAAATGTTGTTTCCATCCGTATGTTTTTTTCTTCTTCTTCGATTGCATAAACATAAAACACACCCCCAGCCAGTTTGGTGAAAATCGATTTTCCACGATTTATGATACCAATCAATATGTGTACCCGGCCCCAATGATGATGTCTGCCGTTGCCGAATTGTTCTTTCACTCCCACTCGCTCGTTGAGGTGGCATTAATGCGGGGCGCAACTTGACTAAACACAGGGCTCGACCAAAAAGCAAAGGCAGAGACTGCACGGCCAGAACTGTTTACATTGGCTGAAATAATAGGGCAAAAAAATGAATCAATTGCACAGACACACACACACTCACACACCTGATCGATATTCGATCAAATATTTCGAATTTTAGAGGAACTGGCAACGTTTAGGGTTTGGTCTGTGTGATTGTAAATTATATCGGTCTTTGATGCTTAGGCATTGCTTTGGCAGCCATTGCTTTCACAACGCTATTAAAAAAATTCAACGGCTACTCAATTAAATATAATGGGCAAGGCTCCTCTAGCTCTGCAACTCTCTATGGAGCTCTGAAGGCTTAATTTAGCTCTGCACGCTCAATGCAGAAATTCGTACTCTCTATGGAGCTCTGTAAACCCAATATACCTCCTCGCGCTCATTGTAACTCTGCACTCTCGATCGAGCTCAACACGTTCCATGTAGCTCTGTATGCTCTGTACGCTCAATGGTCTTCTAGCTCTGCAACTCTCTATGGAGCTCTGAAGGCTCAATTTAGCTCTGCACACTCAATCTAGAAATTTGTACTCTCTATGGAGCTCTGTAAACCCAATATACGTCCTAGCGCTCAATGTAACTCTGCACTCTCGATCGAGCTCAACACGTTCGATGTAGGTCAGTATGCTCAATAGAGCTCTGTATCCTTAAATTAGCTCCGCAAGCTCAGTTTTGGCGCTGTAAGTTCATTGCAGCTCCATGTCGCTCAATGTAGCTCAGTCAGCTCAATATTGCTAATTTACGTTTTTTGGTTAGTATTCGCAAAATTACATGCCTTAACACGGCCTTTCAAGGTTACACATTTCATATATTGTCCATAACTTTGCTACACTTTCTGATTTGGTTTCTTTTATACTGATAAAACATTTGCAGAGACCTTTGTATGAATGCAATCATGTAGTGAGCTCAGAGCTCTCACTTGAAAAAGAAGAGACCTCTCTTTGGATTTGAAGCTCGGTACAAAACGCTAAAATTGATTCAAAGGGTGCTCTACTATTTACAAAAATAATCGAGACGTTGTTTGTCTTGTTTGTTCGAATCTTCCTCCTCCATGTATATCTGTATCACTTTGTTCGAGCTATTTATTTTGTTCGATGTTAGTCAGACCACTGCCTCAGTTTGCGTGCAATCAAAAATGACTAAAGCTATTTTAGTGCCACTGCCACTGCGCGCGACGTACGAATAGTTTCCAGCCTATTTGGACAATTCGATCAGTAGGGGTGTTTAGTTGAGAGCAATTTTTCTTTTTCTTTTTAAATTTTTCCTTTTCTTTTTAAATTCATTCAAAAACGCTTGGACGGCCTTGGTGTATGCGATCGCGTTTGTTGGACGATTTATAGCACCACTCGAACCGGCTCGGCACGAATTCGACCCTCCAAACGGTGAACGCATATTGATACGTTCACATAAAAGTAGATTCATTTTTTTGGTGTGGTGCGTTGTCATATTTTGTCATTTCAACACTTTTCCACGCCCGAGGTGTGTTTGTGGAGGACACACCAACGGCAGCACCAATAGTTCTTACGGTCGTTGGTTACGGTCGTTGCTTTACCCCGAGACATTGTGCTGACATTGAACTAGAGGAAAATGGCATTCACACGACGCCGGTTTTGGCCGATGGCCACGCGCGGAACAGCATTCGAAAAGCATCTGCGGCAGCAACTCGGTGTTTTCCATTTCGCTTTCATATTTGTATGTGTTTTTGTTTTGTTTTTCACTCTTGTTTCACAAATGTGTTTGTGCACTTTCTGTTTCTGTAAGCTGTTTTTTTTCACCTCTCCTTCACCTTTCTTTATCGATCTTTTACACACCATGAGGTTTTGGGTTTTCTCGCGTTTTTCGCGGCCATTTAATGCGCTATCATTTATCTGAACTCCGGGTCTGGTCTTCCCCTTCCCTTTCACACCTTAATGGCATTGGATGCAGAAGGAAAGTTGGTCGAGTTCGATCGATTGTGGACAGTGTGGCGATGATGTGAGTCATTTTCGAGGCGTTTATGGTCGATTTGGCGGTCGTCAGCCGATCGAATTCGATAGCTTCATTGCGTGCGGCAGTGTGGAAAAATGTTTTTTTAATACATTTTTTTCCGATTGGAAATGAATGAAGATTGTTTTTTCGTGCCTGGAAAACTGAAACCCCCGGCAAAGCACTGCAACGGGAAATTGTGGTGGTGTGGATTTCTAAATTGCAACTTAAATTGACATTTGTCAATAGGCACTTTTTGGAAAGTGTAGAAAAGAAAAGGGAACAAAAGAAAACGACAATAAATGTATTCAATTGTACTCATCTTTTGACTGGTTTTTAACTTCATTTTTGGGAACTTGTCGTGCTTAATTAACATGTTGATGCTTTATGTGTATTTAAACATAATTGTACAGGTGTAAGAGTATATTAGAAAACAAACAACCTACTCATTAAACTTCTATGGCCATTTAAACAAAAGTTCATAATTGGATACAAAGTTGTAGAACCTCGAACCTTGAAGACATCTTGCGAAACCAATCTGCACATTAAGATAGAAATGTCTTCATTTGTAACTCGAAATTTTCACATTTAAAACTCTCATTATGATTCTATTTATTCAGCAAAGTAATTTATAACGAAGAGCAAATAATATCACTGACACACAATCTATCCGCTTTAAATAATATTATTCTGTCAGAACAATTCGCCAACAAGTCATGTCTCCCGCCGCGCCTCTATCATCGACTTTGGCGTTAATGTTTATGCGTTTGCGAACGCTTTATTAAAAAGTAAACGCATGGTGTTTTGCTTACCATTTTCCCTGACATCTCCCTCAGACCAGCGGGGTAGCAGGCTAAACACCGCCTCTCTCTCGTAGTGCGTAAGATATATTGTCCCCGGTTCATTTCCATACCAGCTGCCCTTATTATAACACGGAAAACAGCTTACTTTGCCCATTGCCTTCCTTGGTTGGTTTAGCAGGGCGCGAGCACTAGCACACATTTGAAGATACCTTCACTTAACACGCTCTGTTCCGAGGTCTGCTTCGCGGGAAAATTTGGGCCATAAATTAATGCCTTCAACACACCACAGTCGCGCGCCTTAACAACACTAGTAATGGTCTGGAATTGAAAGAGGAGAAGCGGAGGAAGCAATTTTCCCAGTGGAGCTATTATACCAATGCTTAAGAGCTTAGCCGCTGCGCTGCCAAAACCATCACCACTGTAGCCCCATAGTAGTTGGGGGGAAGAGGCATCTTCGGAGCCGAAGATTCGAAGATTCTACCTTAAAGAGATGTTTTGGTTGGAAGGTTTTGGCTAGCTATATTGTTAGCGCGTTTGCTTTTTGTGCTACAAAAAGCGGGGATAGATCGATGCACGCGAATGGAACGCGGAAAACACAGTGAAACTGTAAAGTAGTAGTAGTCGTGAAACGAAACAACTTAAATCGTTCCATGCCAGCGTTGCTGCAACCATTCTACCAGGGGGAAAAGCTAGAAGCAATCTTTCCCAATCACCGGGCTTTTGTATTGAGCCTTAGAATTTCGGGATGGGATTTAGAACTCAATTGATTAGTGGAAACTCCTGCCCCAAATTGAGTTATCTCACCGTTTGAGGTTTGAGGGACCTTTTTGTTCGGAGAGGCTTTTTCCGAAAATCCATCCCAAAGCTTTGGAATCTGCCCCTGTTGTGTAATACCGTGAAATAGGTTTGTGAATTGTTGGCCTTATTTGGAGGCATAAATTGCTCTGTCAACGCTGAAATACTTTTGAAATGAAAATCACAACGCAAAAAGGGCGTGTGTGTGTGTAAGGTATTTTATTGATGAATTATTAATAATAAAAAAAAGATTGAAATTATTGCGCTGTCTGCTACTGGAGTCAATACATTTTGACGTCCAAATAGTTGTGTGCGTGTGTGTTTGTGACTCACGATTGACTTTGATCAATTACAACTACCCGTGGTGAATGCAATTTATTGTCAAAAATGGGAAAGAATTTTCTCATTACAGCAATGCAATGAAAACCCCGCCCAGGGAGAGGGACACGTGTGGTTTTCAGGCTGAAAATAAGCGGCTTTATCAGTGTTCTTTGAATTGCTGTCAAAATGTTGTGGTTTTTGTGGCGTATGTTTTTGAGCGCGCCAAACAACAAAACGCTCCAAAAAACCCTTTCCCAATGATTGATGTAATTAAAATAGTAAAAAGAAAAAGCTTAAAGAAGAAATTTGTAATAAAATCGAAAAATTAATAAGTTTTATATTTTGGATTACAGTACTCATTCTCTCCATTCCACATGTTCGTTTTATCGATCCACCATCGTCCATCAGTGTGTGGGAATTTAATTTTCCAATTTTTATTTTTAATTATTTGCTCACACGCCACAAAGCAACAAAAAAAAAAAAAAAAACACTTGACACTTGATGTCAAAAGAACAGGAATTTTGCAGCACAAACGTTGCCGCCCATTTCGGGCGTGGGAAATAAGGCCTTACAGGGTTTCCCACGATTTATTGGTCAGTTCCCATGATTTTTTGGTGCGTTCCCACGATTTTTTGGTTGTATCCCATAGATTTTTGGTTCGATCCTATAATTTATTGGTATTTTCCGATTGGATATCAATACAATTAGACCAAAAAATTCTGGGAAACGACCAAAAAATCGT
>KB666732.1:1014794-1027807 GCA_000349065.1 Anopheles quadriannulatus | reverse complement strand
AAAATCGTGGGAACGCACCAAAAAAATATGGGAATCCACCAAAAATTGATGGGAACCAACCAATATATCGTGGGAAACCCTGTATTACAGACAAACAAAAATAAACAAAAACAAAACGAATGTGTGTGTATTCTGTTAAATTAATTAATTAAAAGAATTGAAGAGAAAATGCCTGCAACAAACCCAACCACCCAGCACAGCAAAATGATGGTAATAAAGGACATTGGAATTTTCCTGTACACAACGTGAAATGAACGTACCGGAATGTTTTCGGGTACATGCATGTCACCAACAACAAATTGTGGAGCATTCTTTCGCCAATCAAGAAGAGCCAACCAATTTCCCGATGGTGGTGGAGACGCATGGTTCGTTGTGAAGAAGAATGCTGTGTATAAAACCGAACAACGCGGTGGGATTATAATTCAAACGATGAAAGCTGACACACCCACGAGCCCCGTCTTTTTGAGTAACCGCCCAACATGCCACTTGTTGATGTGTTTCACTTTATTCTTTGCTGCATCCAAACTGCATCCAATGGCCATCATCATCACACAGCACCAGCACCCCGTTAATACTCGATTGGGCAATTTGTTTCGGCATTCTTTTTGGTTATGCTGTTTTAATGTTAAATATGCGAACTCCCGTACTCAACGACAACAACACTACTGGAACAGGTAGTGTGTGGGTGGAAATGTATTCTGAAACCTCAACACTTACCTGCGGGAGGAATGAGAGGTGTACGGGGAGACGATTGGGCCGCTGACGGGGCAGCCCGTTTTGCATTCCGTCGATATTTATCGGATTAATAATTCATAATTCGTAAAATTAATTTTTACTGCACATAATTTATTCAATTACCAGCGTGTCGGCAGAAGATCTTCACCCACGGGCACCCACGGGTGGGTCCCCTTACGTACTCAAGCTCGGCCCAGACTGGGGGAGGGGATTAACACATCTCGCCCACGGCTAGTTGGTGGCGGTGTGGAATGATTGGTTGGGAATATTGATTGCAAATTGGGACCGTTTGTAAAATAAAATCGATTTTATTGCTGCATTTCAAAGTGAGCAATGTTATTTTATGGTGAATTGTATTGCGTTGAAATTGTAAATAAAAGGAGTCTAATTATAGCATCGCCATTCTCTCTCTCGCTCCATATTGCGCAGTTTACCGAAATAAACGAAACCATTGACAGTAACCGCAATATGATGGTTTATTTTCAATTCCAAATTTAAAATTAACAAAAGTGTCCAAAAATACGCCACAAAACAACAATGACGCTCCAGTGACGTCAGCGGCTCGCCTTTCCTTTGTGATGTAAAATCAATTCTAACAACCGCACACAACAAATTGGCTTCTATTGTCGCCTTTACAAAAGCCCACTTGCTGCCTTTTGGCCCTTGCCAACCACTCCACTTGGCGCGTTGGGCACGTGTAGTGTGTGTGTATTTATGCGTTGCCTCCAAACTAGTGATGTGCTCTCTAGAGGGTACTCACGACTTCGACCCGACTCCGGCTATTGTTAGTCCGATTCCGATTTCTTCAAAACCACTAGTTCTGCCCAGAGTCGGAGTCGTCCGAAGTCGTTCGGAGTCGTCTGGAGTAGTGATGTGCTGTATGGAGCGCACCCACGACTCCGAACGACTCCGGACGACTCCGAACGACTCCGAACGACTCCGAACGACTCCGGACGACTCCGAACGACTCCGAACGACTCCGAACGACTCCGAACGACTCCGGACGACTCCGACTCCGGGCGACTCCGGACGACTCCGACGACTCCGAACGACTCCGAACGACTCCGAACGACTCCGAACGACTCCGGACGACTCCGACTCCGGGCGACTTCGGACGACTCCGACGACTCCGACGACTCCGAACGACTCCGAACGACTCCGAACGACTCCGGATGACTCCGACTCCGGGCGACTCCGGACGACTCCGAACGACTCCGAACGACTCCGAACGACTCCGGACGACTCCGACTCCGGGCGACTTCGGACGACTCCGACGACTCCGACGACTCCGAACAACTCCGAACGACTCCGAACTACTCCGGATGACTCCGACTCTGGGCGACTCAGGGCGACTCCGTACGGCTCCGGACGATTCCGAATGACTCCGGATATTGCAGCGCGGACCTACCTTCCGGAGTCGATTCCGAATGTATCGGAGTCGGATCGGAGTCGACTCCGGATTTTTGCCAACTTTACCCATCACTAGTCTGGAGTCGTTCGGAGTCGTCTGGAGTCGTCCGGAGTCGTCCGGAGTCGTCCGGAGTCGTCCGGAGTCGTCCGGAGTCGACCGGAGTCGTCTGGAGTCGTCCGGAGTCGTCCGGAGTCGTCCGGAGTCGTACGGAGTCATTCGGAGTCGTCCGGAGTTGTCCGAAATCGTCCGGAGTCTTCTGGAGTTATCCGAAGTCATCTGGAGTCGTCCGAAGTCGTCTGGAGTCGTCCGGAATCGTCCGGAGTCGTCCGGAGTCGTCTGGAGTCGTCCAAAGTCGTCCTGAATCTACAGAAGTCGACAGAAGTTGACAGAAGTCGGAGTCATTCGTAGTCGGCCGGAGTTGAAATTATCGGGGTCGGATCGGAGTCAACTCCAGAATTTTGCGTACTTTACCCATCACTACTCCAAACCGTCAACGTTGAACGACATTTCGCATCGACATTGGACCATCATCATCACAATGATTCCACGGGCCCGTTTTACACTTAAACCGAACGATAATCTAGCCCTACAGCGGAACGTTACTACTTCTTGTTTCCACGAACGTCTTCCGTGCGGGAATGGGTGATGATTGTTATAAATTGAATTAAATCTTTCCTCTTCTCCCGACTGCCGGCCGGCCGTCTTTGGAGCAGTTGAATCGAACTTCCCTGTATGACACACACGAGCCAAATATTAGCCTGGTTGGGTGCGCGCTACTACGCTTAATCTAACGCGTCGCGCGGCGTCATCGACAGAAGAAGTGTTGGCATTTTGCAGCTCTCCCAGGTCTCCCAGTGGCCTTTCGGGGTTCATGATGTTGGCGGCGGTATCATGATGATGTGTAAGTGATGAAGTGAAATTTATGACACTGACATCGTACACACCGTCATTGGTTTTGCCCCAGCGGCTTAAGAGGTGACTAGGAAGTTCGCAACGCCGTATGGGGATGAGATGTAGGAAATGGATCCCGCTAGTGTGGCAAGTTTATTAGATTTAGAGTGGAGCGAAGAAAGGTTACGCTTTATTGGTGTCTTGTGGCGAACGACAAGAGCCTAAGTGGCTGGTTATTTTATTAGTGGTTATATTAGTCTTGTTTTAACTATTTAAACCCCACTCCCTGCAGACTCCAAGGATTTTTGTATCGAATAATTTTCACTGTTTCGCTCACTGGGTAATTGTTTCCTGAATTCCAAGCAAGCAAAATAAGAAACAGTAACACCCCCGAACACCCAATACCATTCAATCAAATGTACCCCTTTTCCTGTGTGTTTCCCTTGTGCTACTTGCTGCTGGGATGTATAATTGTGTCACTAACACACCATCGCCAGGCAGGCGTCTCTCTTAATCCACCTACCAGGGCGCAAACGGAGCCAAAATAATTGCTGTCGATCAAAAACGCGTGTGTAATGCGCGACAACACCACCTTCCCGTGCGTGTCCGCTTCCAATCATCACGGACTGGCATCGTGATTTCCCTTCCCTATGTCTCTGTCTGTCTGTGCAGTCAAACGTTTGGCATTCTGCCAATGCACGGAAAGTGGAAGTGTTCTGCTCTGTCATCTCGCGCGAACAAAACGGGCAGACAAATGGACAGACAAATCACAAATGGATCGGGGGTCGATTTGGGTCTGGAACTGAACACCGTTTTTTCCGCTGTTTTGGTGGAAAATTGGATCACCGATTGTTCGACACGTAAAGCTTTTCTTTCCACTTCATTATACGGTCGGTTTGTGTGAATGTGGGCCAAACGTTGCAGCCGATGTTGCTTTGTCGATTCTTCAAAGTTGATTCTTCAAAGAGGGGTTCCGATTGTCTGCTGTATTTAAATGTTTTATATAACGTGTACAATACATTTTTGAGCGATTACTGCATAAATAGAGAACTATTTTAAAGCTTGATCAGTACCCATGTGACATTAGGTCAAAACTGTTATTCCATATCCGACTCGACTAGTGGCTCGAAACACCTGAAATAGTGGATTTGTGTGAGATCAACTTGATTAAAAGCGCCAAGATAGAAAAAAGGTCGCATTACAGTTGATTATAAATGGTTTTTTTTCTAAAACTCCGGCTTAAGGCGTCTGTTACAGGGATTTTTCTCAAATTTGTGATAGTCCGTGCCACAAATTTTATTAATTCGCTTGTTCTCGATGTTTTTTCTATAAATATGCAACGGCTCAAACGAACACGAATGACTCAATTAGCAAAACTACAACCAATCAACAATTAAATTGTGACGTTTTTTATGGTTAGAATTAACGAAATTGAGGGAATGCAATATAATGGTCACTGAGAAAGAAATAATTCTGTAAAAAAATGCCAAAAATCTTGATCATAGCTGTTGAAGACTTGCTGCTAAAGTTGCTGTTGCTGTTGCTGTTAAAGTTCCTGTTCCTACAGCTGCTTACCGTAAATTCATTAATATTAAATCAAAAGTGCAATAACGCTAATCAAATGCTAACATCAAATCCATTCTTTAGTGACGCTTTAATTGCAACAAAATATACCTCAACAACAGTGCATTAGTAAGTGAGATTGTTTATTAGAGTCCAAAAACCGCCCCGAAATTCGTTCAGTGTACAGTGACCAGCAGGGAAGCAGCGGCAGCAGCGGTGGAACACAAATCAAATGAAAACTCCAAGTGAAAGGACAAAGCGTTTGCTTGTCGTGACGAGTGTGCCGCCATCGGCGGGCGCCGCATTCCTGCTGCCCGGCGGCGATCAGATGCGAGTTCGATCGTGAAGTGCTGCAGCCTTGCCCAAAACCCAGCAGCCCAGCCGAGGTTCGCGTCTTATTGCCTCGCTGCTAGACGCCCCAGTGTAAAATTTGCCACTCACCGGCCACTCCGTCAACTATTCAAACCAATCAGAGGGCCGCGCAGAGAGATATAGCGTGTTATTTAGTGTTTAGGGTAATTACACAGTGTGCAACAGTGACAGCTCGCCCTCCAAGCGCGAACCAAGCCAACAAGTGCCTGCGCTAGTCTCTCAGTGAATCGGAGGCAACATGTTCTCCTCATTGCCACCGAGCGCCACCGGCGGCGATGTCGTAGTCGGCAACGTCAAGAAAGGTCCCAGCAATTGGTTCTGGTCGTTGCGCCGCCAGCCGAAGCCGAAAAAGGCGATCCTCGAGCCGGACAAACCACTGCAAAAGAGCTGCGTCGACCTACCGTCCGCCACTACGAACGGTGGCTCCCCCGGTCCGTTCGGAACCTTGCCAACCCGGCTCGATGAGGTGGTGTCCACCAGCAGTTCCACCATCGAGCGTCCCTCACCCGCCTGTACGTGCGAGTACGTGCAGGTGTTCGAACCACCGGAAACGACGGGCAGCATCTCCACGACTGCCACCATCACGAAGACCGTGTCCCGGCACCACCAGCACGCCGACAAACTGCTCGAATCTGCCTCGTCCGACAGCAATCTTGCCTTAAGCTCTGCTGCCTCCTCTCCGTTGGAGGGTGCTGCCAACGGGCTGCAACCGTACGCGACGAACAGTTTGCGGCGCCGGAAGGAACAGCAGGTCGTGTACGGTGCGAAAACGGTCACAACCGTCACGAAGACGACCGTACTGAACCGTCAGCGGACGTACCGGGTGGGGCTGATCTTCAGTGATAATGGAGAGCTGCTGAACAGTAACCTCGACCTGCGACAGTTGGTGGAGGAAAGCAAGCGCAACTTCCTGAACGCGCTCGAGAACGGTGGTCCGGTGGGGGATGGTTCTGCCATTCCACCACCGCCCCGGTTAGCGCAAGAACCGGCCAAAGAAGCTAACAACAACGAACGGTTAAAGGAAGCTGCCCGACGTCCGGAGTTGCAGCAACAGTTTAGCATACTGGACGACAGCAACTTTGACTTCATCGATGACAGTGCCGATCTGTTCAACCGTAACTACCCGCATCAGCCGCCGCCGGTGTCGGCATCATCGGGCGGGCTAGAACAAAGGTCACTGGTCGCAGCGGCAACATCAGCGCGAGCAGCTTCGACGTTCCCCATTACCAAAGTGTTGCGTATGTGCAACAACTGTAAAAATAGAAGTAATCTAGTCTACCAGCGAAGCTGCTCCCAGCCCCATCGTAAGGTAATTGGCATTATCCATTAAATGCGGGAGGAAAAGAGGGATACATCAACAATTGACGTCTTGGAATAGTGAAGCTTTTTTATAAATATTTCATTTAATTCTACGTTTCTTTTCCAAATAACAATGCATTTGTTTTCCTTTTCCACAGCAAATCAACGATGAGCTGAACGAGGTCGAGTCGGAGATGAAAGCCCACGAAAGCAAGGAGGAGAACAAACATTCCAACAAAGACAAACAGATGGCGCTGGGCCGGAAAAAGTTCAACATGGATCCAAAGAAAGGTATGGATGGAAAGTTTTGTACGCCGAGCGTTGGAAGCTTTTGTTTGGGCGTGTTTCCGCTTTTGTTTTTGTGCGAAAACTTTCGCCCCAGGTGGTTGGCGTTGTTGAGGTGTTTTAGAGAGAGAGAGAGAGAGCGCTTAAGGACTTTGGTGCGAGTTTTTCGAGTGAAGAATTTCTTTGGTTCCTCGGGAGCTATGCGTCTTAAATTCATCGTTTTCCCAATTTTATTTAAATTTTAAATATTTGGTTGTTATTTTGAACCTTAAATCGTTCAATTTGTGAAGCATTTGGAGCACTTTCGAGCTTGCTGTCTCACAAACCTCTCCAGAAATCTCCAGGACGCTATCATATATCATTATTAAACCAATATCATCTTCCATTTCCAATTACGAAACAATTAAGTGGTACCATCACACACAACTCTTCTTCTGCCGCTCCTGCAACACCCATCCGAAGCATTAATCATTGCACGCTGCGTGTTGTATCTCAACCCTCCATGTAGAAGTAGTTGGTGTGATATATGCCCGCTCTCCGTTGGGCGTTTCAGATTCCCCACCAGAAGAAGATTCCCCGGTGGTTGTGGTATTCAAGGCTACTTCCGGGGCGCATACAGAAACCATTATCCCTTTGGCAAGAAGTGGCCCTTTCCTACCTACCCACCCAACACCATCGATGAATGATTGTCTTTATTCGTTTAATTAAATTGTCCGCATCTGTTTCGATGGTGGATGATGGTTTAGGTTCCTTTCCCTCAGTTCAGGTTGAACAAAGCGACGTTCGAACCTGTTGCTCCTAAATGGAGCAATTAAGCTTGTACGGCAAGGAACATGGTACGGCGAACACTATAGACGAATAGTTTCGGATCGATTCAAACCCGACGAAGGAGGAGTGTGCTGGGTTCCACCGTACACACCGGTCATGATGGGTGCGTTGCGTTCTGGAGAAGTTGTCAGGAAGAGTTGTTCGACTAGTTTTGCCACTCCGCTCTCTCTCTCTCTCTCTCTCTCTCTCTCTCTCTCTCTCTCTCTCCGCTGGACCTGAGATGTGGAGGGGAGATATGTTTGGCGCGTGTACACGACCTTGAAGAACCACTCGGTTCCTTCCCGCCAGCAGGTTTGAAGTGCTTTTTAAAATTAAAAAACCATTCATCATTTCGCCCACTGGTGGTATCCTTGTGTTAGCTGTCAGTGTCGGAAGAAGTATCTTGATGTCGCGCCGGTCGGGAGAGGTTGTGTTATTGCATCGAGTGGTAAGCCAAGCCGGTTTGTGGCAAGCCAATTCTTACAAATGACGTTCTTCTGAGGGGATTCTTCTTAAGAGCTTCTGAAGAGAATCGCTAACTAGTGCCACATTGTTTGTGGTCTTTGTTGAACATGCTTTGTTTATGTACAGTGCTTGAACAAATTGATATTTTATGTCATTTTGGAATGGTTTCCTATTCTATACATTCTATTGGTGATAGCATTGTTCTGGAACATTTTTTTATTTTTACAGTTTTATTTAATATCCTGATTATCCGGACGTATTATTTGATAAAAAAACGTCATGAATATCATTTTATTAAGGTTTTAAATGTTTAAATACAATTAAAAGGGGTCTAAATGACTATCTGTTAAATCGTGCTGTACAGAAAATATTCTTTTCTATCAAGGGTCATGAGCAACATTCCTGAAATGTCTAAAAACAGATATTTTATTGGAAAAATTTTAATTAAAAAAAATATTCTAAATATAACCTTTTATCTGTGTTATCTAAGATTTCGGATGAGGATCAGGTCAATCTGATAAATGTCGAGGGTTAAATTTCGATTTTTAAAACCTATTTAGAGAAGTTTGGGTTAGAGAGACTTATATAGACAAGAAATAACAATTTCAACGAAATTTAAACGACATCAATAGTAAACAAGTTAATCAATACGGCCTTCTGAAACCGTTCCTCCTGAATAAAAAATATTAAAAAGTCTAGATTTGAGATAAAGGCCTGACTGACCGACTGACAATGTCGTGACCAAATGACTGACGAAGAGTTGGTTGCACAAAATGTCACTAAGCCTGAGATGATCACACCAACTCCTTGAGTCTTACCTCTGATCATCACAGTAGAACTCGTGACACTGACATTATTTTGTTTCAGCCGGAATTTGTCATAACTATTTTAGTGACATTTTACAGAGCTGATCACAGTAAAAAGGTCATGACATAATGACTGACCAAACGATAGTCACAAAAATGTCACGAAGCATGCATTGATCACACCAATCGTTTTGAGTATCATCTCTGATTATCACAATTGAGTACGTGACGCTGACATGGATTTTGTTACAGTCAGATTTGTTTTATGACATTGACAGTGACATTTTGCTGCTCTGACTGTACCAATAAGCGTTGTACTGTGTTAATTAAGCGCTGTTATTATTACTTCTTCATGGTCAGGATCAATCAGTATCGCTTTTAAAGTATTTACATCAAATTTTCATCATTTTGTTGCTGTTATAATGTTTGTTAAGGATTTAAATTATAACTTCTACTTTTATATGGCGTAAAGGTGCTACGCGGTCATGTCCGGCCTTGCTACGGGGTGATGGTTCATCTTAGAGTTGAACCGATAACGGGCATGTTATTGAATCGTTCGAGTTGACGACTGTTCCACGGGACCACTGTCCAATAATTATAATTTAAGTTTGCTTAAAATAAGGAGTAGCTTTAAACGCTTATTCCTTGTTCGGGTGTGCAGGAAGGCACTTCTTGCACTAACCTCTTTTTCCTGCATTGTTTTACTCCATTTTGAATTGAAATATTCAATTTGATAAATTTATACTATCTTTTCTTTTTTCTCTTTTTTTTTCTTTTTTTTTCATCACAGGAATAGAATTTTTATACGAAAACCAGCTGCTAAGGACGGATCCCCAGGACGTGGCACAGTTCCTATACAAGGGAGAAGGTCTCAACAAAACGGCCATCGGTATGTGCTTACAACATCTCTGTTGTCGGTTGCTGTGTGTGTGTGTGTGCTTTTGCAACTCCGAAACAGAATCGAATGCTAGAAATCATCCATCAAACGGCGCGCACCATCTGCAGACAAACCGGGTCCGATAAATAATGTATATGCCTACCAGGCAGGCAGGGGGTGAATGCTATCCCTGCACTGTAACATTCCAGGCGAGGCAAGAATGCTTGGCGGACAGGAAAGCTGGTGCCAGCGCGACAATTTCACCAGCCGCGCGATACAACACGACGAATGCCATAAATTGAAAGGATTTATTCGAATTCGCCTAGGTGAAGTCATGCAGGGAGGAGATGGGCGTGTGTGTGTGTGCTCCATGTACCGATGCCCATGTGCGCCAGGATATGTTTATGGCGCTTGGGTATAAATATATACATACATGTTTTTTGCCTCTTCTCGTACTGTGCTCGGACCCGGTGTTGTGTTACCGGGAAGTAAGCGATCTTTATTGCCATCGTGTGTGTGCGTGTGTAACTCGTTAATCGCAACGAATGCAATTTAATGCATTCGGATCTGTGTATGCGCGTATTTTTGCATTCCTTCCTATCTTCCCCATTTTTTGTCCCATGCACGGTGTTTTATTCATTACCGGGCTAATGTCAAATGAGAGTGTTTCTGTTTTTTTTTTGTTTTTTTGCTCTTCATCCTGACACATCTCCCACGTGTGTACGATTAATCGACGATCCTTGTAATATCGATATCATATCAGACTGCGAGGAGAGTCATCCTGTACCTGCGTGCAAGTAGTAGCAGTAAATTGGAAAGGGAAGTGCATACTTTTTGGAATTGGATTCAGCACACCGGATCGGACACTACTCCATTCGTTTTCGATACCGTAATAAAAGCAAGGGAGTACATTGGGCGGAGAGTACGTGTCTGGGGTAAGCTTTACCCGATGATGAGCTCAGATAAAATAATTGCCTTTTTCAATTTGCTCCCTGTCCCCGCACCCGCTTGCACACCCACCATCGCCACCACCATGCCGCGGACACTCGGTAGCTCAACGCAAAAGGGATGAATTACGGGACCAACGCCCGCGCACACACATCAATTGTTAAACTTTAATTCACAAATTATGCGCTCGAGTTCGTACAGTATTGCAAAAACGCATGGAAAAAAGAAAAACACGTGGTGGAACCCTTTTTTTTTGTTACAACAAACTGCACTTTTTGTCCTCCCCCCAAAGCCTCACACAGGAGGGATTGGGATTGGGAGGATCATACTTATTTCATACGCTAATGATTTTAATCGTGGCAAAGTTTGATGGCAACAGAGAAGATTTATCGTGCGCTGTTTTCTGTCCCCTCCCCCCCCCTTCCCCTTCCACTTTACACGCTAATTGTGGAAATGGATGAAATGTCCCGCGACTACCACGGGGCCAAATACACTCGATCGCATCGGATAGATATGGGCAATGTAATGGCATATTAATTAAAATACAGTCCCTCTCTTTCCCTTTCTCGATATGGGCACGTGACATGACACGAGCATTAAACATAACGAAGCAAAAAAACAAGAGAGTCTCACTACCGTTAAACAGTCGTTATCAGCCTTTGCTGATCACTAAATGTAGCCATTTTGGGTACAGGGGATGGTGAGTGCATTCAATGCACATGGGGATTTTTCGTTGTGCAAATGTGGTCGTAAATTCGTCATTCAAACTGGTCACAAAACATGGTCACACTGATAAGGACGTGTTTCTGTCTCGTTCTGTGTTCAACTCCAGTATCCATCGGCTTATGCATTGAAAATTACTCATACAATTATTCCAAACGCCTCTCCCAATACAATGTGACAGGAAAAATACTAGTGGTGGGAGCTCGGAATCGGACCTACCTGATTCTGTGTTTGGAATCAATTCCGGGGTCGATTCCGATGCTGGAATCGATTCCGACTGCGGAGCCGATTTCAGAGTTTACTCCGGAGCCGATTCCGCGATCAGAATCGGCTCCGGAATCGAAATTGAACTGGGAAATTCAATTTGCCCCGGAATCCGAATTGACTCCAGAATTGGAATTAACTCCGAAATCAGAATTAGTTATTAAATTGAAATCAGATGTTTCAGCAGCGAAATCAATCCGGGAATCTCCACAAGAATGGATCGTTTACAAGTAAATTTTGATTCTTCGTGGCTATCAATACGTAGCATCATTTGACCCAAACGCCTATTATTATGGACCGAGTCCGTTTTGAAGCCGATTGTGATTTCGGAGCCGATTCCAATTCCGGAGTCGAATCCGATTCCGGATCCGATTTCAATTCCGGAACCAATTCCGGAGCCGAGTTTAATTCCAGAGTCGATTCCGATTCTGGAGCCGATTCCAATTCTGGAACCAATTCTGGAGCCGATTCCGATTCCGGAACCAATTCTGGAACCAGTTCCGGAGCCGATTCTGGAACCAATTCCGGAACCAATTCCGGAGCCGATTCTGGAACCAATTCCGGAGCCGATTCCGGAACCGATTCTGGAAGCAATTCCGGAGCTGATTCCGAAATCGATTTAAGAAACTGATTCCGAACCTACTATCCGGTATCGATTCCAGCAAAACTTCGGAGCTACCCTTGATCGATTCCGACAAAAACTTTATTTCAAAAACACTAAAAAATACGCATCGAATAGTTTGCTGTTGCGTTGGAATGCAATTTTACAACTTTTTTCGATTATTACACGCGCACGTACGTGTTACATTCCTTTGAGTATCGTCCCCTGAACAATGATAAACCACGCATCATAGACCCCATGAAAACAGCGAGCGATTGATGGCGCGAAACCTCCCAAACTTGTTATTCCCTATTATTATTATTATCATTGCGCCTTTTGCAAGGTGATGGGGATGAGTAATTAATAATAACCGCACAATGTTATTTTACACAAATGCAGGGGAGGGGTTTTGCGTTGTGGTGTTCGATTTTTTGCTTTGCGACACAACCCAACGGGAGCTACCCAGCTCCAACAGGGGCCTGATAATGGCAGCGCAGCCCGATAAAAGGTAAACAAAAATAATTAATATCGTGTTGATAAAATGCGATTAAAACACAGTGTCCAATTGTTATGTGTGTGTGGTGAGGGTTCGCTTATTTTGTTGCACACACACACACACACACAGAGACACGCAGAACGTTTGTTGGTGTCGTTTGATTTTCGGGGCGTTCCGGACATGTCCAATGGTGCAGCGCCGGGGTTGTGGTTGTGGTTCCGGATTCTGTGGTTCCGCGTGGAACGTGCCCTGGTGCCCTTTTCTGGGTCGCGCTGACGCTGACCGATGATTGAAAGATGTTTAAAGAACTAAAAGGGGACACACATTGGGAGGCAGAAATGGTAGGTGCTTCCGCATTTCAATTCCGGTAGCCCCCATGGATGATGCACCACAACCCCAACCTTCTCCCATTGTGTGTGTGTGTGTGTGTGTGTGTGTGTGTGTGTGTGTGTGTGTGTGTGTGTTTGTGG
>KB666732.1:993978-1011799 GCA_000349065.1 Anopheles quadriannulatus | reverse complement strand
AGCACGTTAACACAACGCGTCCGGGGGGGGGGGGGGGGGGCGAGAGTCGATGTAATTTGTGAACCATGTGTGTGTGTGTGCTGGAATGCGCGTGGTGGTTTCGTGCAATTGCATACTTTCGTTCGATGCGTCTGCCGCGAATGAAATGAGTCGTGGAATGCCTTTTGCTTCGTTTTTTATTGATTTGTCCTCCTTTTTTTTGCATTTTCAGGTAAAAGAGAAGCCCACGGTTGAACAGTTCATTTCCATGAACCGTGGTATCAACAATGGAGGCGATTTGCCGCGCGAACTGTTAGAGGTTGGTACAGCAGTACACTGTATACTGTGTGATGGATCAATGATTTTCAATCGTTTATTTATTTATTTATTTGTTATCTTCTTCTCTTGCATTAGTCCCTGTACGAGTCGATACGAGCTGAACCGTTTAAAATACCTCAGGACGATGGGAACGATCTGATGCACACCTTCTTCAACCCGGACAAGGAGGGCTGGCTGTGGAAGCAGGGCGGAAGGTAATGCAATTAACGGTCATGCAGAGTAATTGAACCATCGTTTACTAATTCCCCCTAAATGTTCTCCCCCTTTCCCCGCTACAGATACAAATCGTGGAAGCGAAGATGGTTTATCCTGAACGATAACTGTCTGTACTACTTCGAGTACACCACCGACAAGGAGCCGAGAGGGATCATTCCATTGGAAAACATTGCGGTAGGTCAACATTATATTGCAACATTGCATTGGCACAACCTATTAATTTAAATTCCTTGTTGTTAAACTCTCTTTTCCTTCCTTCCTTCCCTTCAAAATGCTGCAGGTGCGCGAGGTAACGGACCGGAGCAAACCGCACTGCTTCGAGCTGCACGCCAGCGGCGGGGCCGACATCATCAAGGCGTGCAAAACCGACAGCGAGGGTAAGGTGGTGGAAGGTAAGCACACCGTCTACCGGATGTCGGCCGCGACCGAGGAGGAGCAGCAGGAGTGGATCACCCGCCTGAACCAGTCGATCAGCCACAACCCGTTCCACGACATTCTAGTACAAAGGAAAAAGAAAGCCCTGGCCAAAAGTTAGTTAGCACTGTCCTGTTTGAAGAACTAAAACAAACAACAACAAAAAATGCCCCCAATGCCCGAATGAAAATGAAAACCAAAACCACTCCCTCCACTCCTTCTCTTCCCGTCCCACCCCAACCTTCAAAATCAATCAGAATGCAGGCGCTAAACACACACACACCCACATTTAAAGGCATAGAAAACGAATTGTGAAATCAAACTAAAAACAAACACACAAAAAACGCCCGCAAATGTTCTCATCCGCCACTGTTCCATTAGGTTGCGATCGGAGAGGCAAAATTTAATGTAAAAAAACAGCAATCAGAGAGAAAGGATAGATTGAAGGTTTTCTTATTCAGAAACCGATCGTCAGCCAACGAAAACCCTCCAAATGCGTTGTAGAGATCAAACTGATGGACCCGTGAAAGATGTTAACATTGTTCCATACCGCCAAAAGCGTTAAATTTAAACTAACAATTCATTATCACGGACGGCATATGAAGAAAATTAGGAAAAAGAGAGAGGTAGATAGAGAAGAAAAAAATCAAACAAAAAAAAAACCCGTTCAGGCAACCATCCAACATACATCGGCTGCGCATACGATCGTGCTTTTTTTTCTATTAACTGCTTATACTGCTCCTGCTCCCCAAATGCGGCCCATGATGGGGGGAAAAGCCAAATCATCTGCTTGTTTGTGTGTTTATGTTGCGTTTGGTGTGTGGCTAGCGAGTGATAATACCCCGACATCATTTGTGGTCATGTGTGTGTGCGTGTGCGTGCGTACGTGTGCTACCGCTCTGTGCTGCTGTAACCTCTGTAACCTGGTTCCCTGTGTGGGACCAGCACAACCGGTGTGCGTGTGCGGTGGGATGGGATGGTTCCTATCTGTTTGTTTAATTGTTTGTTCGTTTCGAGCGTTAGGTTAAGTTAGTTCGATGAAAAAGTTAGTTAAATTCCGGTTCAAGTGCGCTTTTGGTGTAAGTGAAGGGAGAAGGTAGAAGATGCAAGCCCCACACGCCGTCCCACGTTTAGATTCAATTGTCGTTGCTGCCGTTGCGTTCTGTTTAGATTAATTCGCTCCCCCATTTCGTTTGGTGGGGCGGCTTCGGTTCGTGGGCGCTTGGGGAGGCAGATTTAAATCAAAGGGGAAATGAATGCTCCCGCCCCTCCACCGCTGTTCGTATCAGCCTTTTTGCAACGGTGCATTCCCAGCCCGGTGGAATGTGTGTTTTAATTTGTGTTAGGTCAGTATTTCCGCTGCCGTGTCCTCGTGGTGGCATCCCGTTGCTTAGCTGCCGCCTCCATTCTCACCAGTCGATTGTTTGGAGGTTGTTAAAGCAGCAGGTGAAAGTTAGGAGAAAATAAGCGGAAAATGTGTAGTATGTTTAGGTAAACGGCGACAGTGATCCAACCGATGGATCGTAACTGTGATCATGAATGGATAGCGTTAGAAAAAGAGAGAGAGAGAGCGAGCCACATGAAAATGCTTCTTTTTTGCGCAATAGAGGAACAATGCATGGACAAAACCACTCTACTACATTGTAAATATACATATACAGTCAGCTAGCTAACCGTTATTGAAATGAGCTTTTTTGAGTGGTTGAGCTTTGGAGGGTTCAATTTGTTTAGTTCCATTGTCTCCAACCAGATCATGTCCTCCCTTTTCACTGGTGATGAGTGTTGAGTTGATGCTAATTACTCCTTAAATTTCGAACATAAATCGTGCGTGGCAGACAACACAAAGCATCGATACCCGATCAAACAATAAACCCAAACCATGTGTATGTGTGTGTGATGTAGGTGTGTAATATATAAAACTATAAGGTAGAAGGGAGTGCCGCAACCACAGCATCATAAGTAAGGATTGCCTGCAAGGCAATATTTTGCAATCCCACACCTCCTCAACAATGCCTCGGTTCTCTCTGGCACCGATTGTTCCCCCTTTTTTCACACGCACCTTTTGCCCACTTTCGCGATACCGCGTATCCTTATTTATGGGCACCGACGCCTCCACCGACCAGTGAACACACGCATAGTCCTCCCAGTTCTCCCACCGAGACACTGCTGCGCCCCCCGTAAAGCTCCCTTTCCTCCTCGTGGTGTGTCATTGTAACTATCCCTATTTAACTCGCGCTTACTCTCTTCCACTCATACAAACACTGTACAACCGCCCTGTTTGTGTCAACTGCTCTCTGGCGGCATTGAGCTGTAAAGCAGCACCACAAGAGGAAGCGGGAAAGCTTCCTTTATACTACATACGCAAACACAATTATAATTGTACTGGAAAAGGACCGAAAGGTAGGGATGAAATAGGGAAGAGTTAAATGGAACAGGGGACAATGAGGATAACAACAAAGCTAAACAAGAAAAGTGATTTTAGGGAGGACGATACTAACTGATGACGATAATGGACGGTGTGTGGTGTTGTAGGCTAAATTTATATAGCGCGCCTGTAGTTGTAATCATGGTACTGAACACACATTATAACTAGGTTTGGAAACAAGAAGAATGGAGTGTAAAAGAATAAGTGCGTGTTTTTGTTTGTATTTTTTTTTAATAATTGTTGTAAATAGTGTGGTGGTTGCCATATATTTTGTTTATAAGTAAGTGCAACCTTTAGAGAAAGAACATGACATTTTTGCCGTAGCTTGGGGAGGTTTATTCGCATGAGCACATTTCAGTTGAAACTGTACAGCCACTAGGCTATAATACCGGTGGATTTCTCTTTTTTTTTTAAAAAAAAAGGGCTTTTCAAAAGCTCATGTTAATTCGTCGAAACTGTGAAAGTTAATTTGCACAACCCCGACTGATGGGGATTCGGTGTTACGAATCTCATCAATTGCAATTCCGCTAACGGTGTGTTGCTCCTGCTGTTTTACTCTATTTGTTCTGTTTCACTTTCCCACTTCCGGAATCATCATCGGACCCCTTGCATGCAAAAATCATTTCACACGTCAGCTGATGAAAATTGGAAGCATTCCAATGTATCCATCCGCTCCCCCTTAACAGCAGCAGTTGAATGGGAGGGAGAGACAGTGAGTGAAAAAAGTCGAATAATACGATAATAAATAGGAGCGATGAGGGTTCGATCGCTTGATAATGATGATTGAAATTCGATAATAAAAAAAAAAACAGGGCGGAAGCATAAATAATGACTACAAAAACTGCTCTCTCTCTCTCTCTCTCTCTCTCTCTCGCTTCGGAACGGTTAACGAGATGGGTCGCGATGGTGGACCAAAGCGTGTTGCATCGATTGTGCACTGTGTGGCGCAAATCCTGCTGATGAGGGCCGGCCTGTTAGTTTCGCTTTTTTTTGTGTGTGTTTTCTTCACTCGGGGAAAAACTATAATAACGAAATAAAATTTCCCCTTTTTCCGGTGTACTATACCCCCGACGGCGGCCACACCAGTGAGGCTCACACTGCCCGTGGCACAATTAAAATGATATTTAAAACCGTCTCCTGCCCCGCAGCGTGGCAGAGCAGTAGTGGGTGGTGGTAGTGGCCAAGCGGTGGCTGTATATGAATTAATTCAATTTAAATTGATTTTCATCTGGTTTTGTGTCGATTCGATTTTCGCAAATCTCACACACGGTTCCCCGGTCGTTACTGGCTTGGCATGGCTGGCTGGCTGGCTATCGGTTCTCGTATGCAGAGAGGCGGATCCGGCTCCCCTTTTCATCGCACTTTACCAATATGTATCTGTTTCTCATTTTATTATTTATTTTGCTTTTCTGCACGATAAACCCATCGACTCTGTTAACTCTCTCGTTTTCTCTCTCTTTCTCTCTGTGTCCTCTTTATTTTTTGTCCCAAACAATCAAACGCTTTTGCTTTTGGATTGGGGGGGTGTTCAGGGTGTCGTCGCCTTGCAGCAGCGATACGATACTATTGACCCAGTTCGGGAGTGCGTGCGAGACGGACTTTCGATTCTCTCTATTTGTCATCCAAACTTTGGACCAAATCTTTTTTCGCCATTTTTTGTTTGCGCAGTTAGTTTACGCACCGACACAATTAGTGTATGGCGTGTAGTTTGTGTAAATCATAGTGTAAAACAGAGATGAAACTCGGCTTTATTTTATCGCCATGAGTTATGGACGTGTTGTGTTATCAGTGCTGCACACAATTCAAACACTGGTTTTGTTTTTGAGGGTGTGATTGTAGTTCATGTTCGAGTTACTACTGGTAGTGATTATTCCACTTCTATTTTCTTTTCGTGTTGTAGCGTTTGGTTTGTTGCTTCTAGTCAGATTGCACAATTTGTCTATCGTTTTATTGCATTTCATATATGTATTTATGCAAGATATTTAGAGAGAAAGATGAGTTGAGCTGTGGAGAGTGTAATGAAAATAAGCTTTATCGTATTTATTTTATTTGAAACTGTTAGGCCGGATCAGCTTGCAGGCAATAACAACGACATGAATGGTGCTATGTTGTTAGTATTTCTCATCATGATTAGCATATTTTTTAAATGTAAATTTGTAAAGCTCACACAACATTGAATATTCAGAATATTTTAGAAGCAATTAATTTCAAAGTAAATAAACTTCCGATGAAAGATCTCCGAACAATAGTTAAAAGTTCACGGGTCTTTTTAATCATGTTGTTCAATAAAGCATATTGTTCCTTACGGAAAGAAGTAAACCAGACTAGAAAAGGAAAGTATAAAACGAAAAACGAGGCAAGATGCAACAATTCAACATAAAAATAGAGAGGAAAACAAACAATTGAAAGTACCAACGAATGTAGAAAAGGAAAGGAATAAGCTAAATAAGTAAAAACATAAGTAAAAAACTAAACAAAAGTTTTAAAGTGCACTGATTTAAAGACATAATAGTATAATTTACAAAAAAAACAGCTTATATTTTCAATGTAAATTTGTAAGTTGTGATCATTTTACTAAGGGGAATGCTGATAGTACACCAAAACCTCAATCACAACATGTAAACTTGAGTTGCTAATGAAAGGAAGATGTGATGAGTAGGGATTAATGTTGTTTTAAAATAAGATGAAAAAAGCCGTAACAGAGGAGGAACATATTATTACTTTTCCTCCATACAGCATATACTGCCATCTCATAATCAAACGAGCATAGTACACCACCTACTCCACCGTTTACTACCACTACTCCACTACTTAAAGCAAAGGTAGAGATGTACCCTCCACTATAGGACCAGTACCGTGCATTTCTATGATACTATTGTGTACTTGTGAGTTAAAAAGTGCAAGTGTAAAATTGTGGACGGTAAAAGAAAAAAAACAAGAAAGAAAAAGGCATATGATAAACACCATAACCCGTGGAAATTTTGTACCAATAATCGGAACTACTGTTTGTGTGTTTCATTGTTTTGTATCACAGGTTTTAATCCCGAATCGAATCATTCATGCGTTTTTTGACTAAAACAAATCAAACATTTGCGGTTCTGCAATGCGCTTCGTGAAATGTGGCTTAAAAATCAATAATTTAAACTAACTCACAGGCAACGCCGTGCTCATTTCCGTGTTTGTATCTGTCACCTAACAACAACACAATAATAGTGTATCATTTCCGGGCACATGTTGACCGAGGTGGTTTGTTGCCTTTGTGCTTGTTGAATTGAAGTATGCATAAACGTCCAAAATCAGACCCACCTGTTGCTGCTGGTTGTTGTAATTCGATTAGTGAAGGGGGATAGTTGTACCTGCACTGATATAGTCAGTGCATATCGTTGGTTTAATGATGATCAAAGCTCTCAAAGGGTATCATCGGCTGTTTGGCTGCTTGATTAATTTTGCTGCATGAGTGAACACTACACATACCAATTTGCAGATTCCAATTTCAGTTTGAAGTATGTTGTGTGAAGTTCTTTGAAATAGCATCAATTGTATTTGCTTTTTTATTTGATTTGATTTACAATTCATTAAATTGCTAATAAAAAACAGCCGATCAAACACTCATTTAGCAGCTTTTAGCTTCATCAAGCGCAATTCCCTGAAATTACTCTAACGTGTGTCCTTGACTTTGTGTTGAATTCTGGTGTAGTGCTGAGGAGTTCAACATGTTAATTTCCTCCGTTTTTTCCACCCCTTCAGACTCGTTCGCTACCTTCATTGAGTGGTTCAGCTGTGGACTGTTCTGTGCCGGTAGTGGAACGCTTCAACGTCAGCACACGACCGTCAACGAGTATCAGCTGATGCCGGTTTGAGTGTGATTCGTGTTTTCACACAACGCCAGCGGCTTTAATCCAGACGGGGCCAACAAAAATTGTGATAAAAACCGAATAAAGACAATACATATTAGCATTTAAAATAAAAACTGATTTGTGCGAATTGTTCCGAAAGATTTCGAAAGGTGTGAAAGGTAAGTTTGTGTAATAATATTTGATGACATGATTTGTTATCAATGTTGCAGTGTTACTAACACATATCTTTTTATTGAACTCTAAGCCTATCGAGCGTTCAACTAAAAAGCGTTGACTACTAAAAGTCAATCAATTATTGAATTCTGACCGTATGTACTGTGTCTGCTCCCGAACCGGTACAGGTTCACGATCCGTTCCATGATTGAGATGGATCCTGATGCATTTTTTACTCATATTCAGCACTGGCACGGATTTTTGAGCAGTTCTATTACTGTTATTGATCAAGACCAGTTTTAGGACCGGTATTGGTTCGGGATTGGTTCCAGAAACGGTGTGGGTTTGTAAGCAGATTCAGAGATGGTATGGGTTTGTGATCAATTTTGATACCGATAAGTGTTCGGGATCAGTTATACGATCCTTGAGGGTTCATGATGTATTCAAGAAACGGGTTCGGATTTGCATTAGTTCCAAAATTGGTATGGGTTCAGGATAAGATGCAAGGCCTATATGGTTTCAAATAATCTCGAAGACCTGCGTGAGATCCGGATCACTTTTGGGACCATTATGAGTTCTTGATCAGTTTCAGATTTGGTATGGCTTATGGATAGGTTGAGTGTGCTGCTGGAGTGATGTAGCTTCGGGACCAATTCAAAGGATTGCATAGGTCTCAAAACATTTTCAGTATTTGAATGGGAGCTGCATTTGTTTCTGTTGACTACTTCTCAGAATTAATTGGCACCTAAGAATTGTGTTGTATTAAAAAAGAGTTGTAGCAAGTCTAAATCAACTAATATTTAGATTTTTTTTGTTAAGAATTGTTTTTTAAAACTTCATAACTTTTTTCAAGCATTTGCAATCGTAATTCAATGTTTCAAAAGAGATTTGATCATAATAGTGTTAGAATTCGTTTCAAGGATAAACCTGAAATCAAATCACAGTACGAACCTGTTGAACCAAATCCAATAAGAAACGCGATTCCGATAGTTCCGATTTTATTCGCACATCCCCACATCCTTGGATCGCATTCGATCCGTTCGCACCATCACTGCTTTGGAGCAGATCACCTCTCTCCCATCTTCTCTCTCAACACTCTCTTTCTCTCGCTCTCCGACGGGCTAAAAACATCGCCAAAAACAGCCAACTTGATAATGTTGTTGCGCCACCCGTAAGCTGCCAATTCTGTCAGTAGCCTTCCTCAGGAGTAGTTGATATTTAAAGTTGTGTTTAAGTTAAAGTTACGCCTGCCTGCCCAAGAAAGCAGCACGTTTTTCAATTTCCGCGACGTCGCGCTAAAGTGTTTTCCCGATCCTTTTCTCCCCGTTTTTTTCTCCTTCCCACACCCACCCATATTTAAAGCTTTCGCTTTCCAGTGAACACGCCAAAACACCTGTAAAGTCCTCCTAAAACGGTGCAGATAATTTTTTACCAAAACCGATTTGCACGTTCTCGCGGGACGTGCGTTTTTTCACATCGAAAGAGTGTGTGGTGAGAGTGTGGTGTTGTGAGCCAGAAAGCAGCAGCACACGCCTTTCGTTTTCTTTTGGCGGTGTGTTATAAAAAAGGACCAGATTTTAAACTGTTTTTAAATAATCTCAATTGAAGTAGAATAGCGAAAGATAAAAGAGAGAAGAAAAAGAACTAAAAAACACAGGGCAACAAGAAGCCATATTTCGGAGTTGCGCCATTTTGTATTAAAAATTGCGATCGCAGCACGCGCAGAGTTCGTTCAACTTGCTCTACTCCTGCGTCCCAGTACAAAGCGCGCGCGCGCGTGTGTGTGTGTGCGTACGTGTTTGGAGTTGCGTAGGGCAACGAGTATTAGAAGGAAGAGTTGCTGCCCATTACAAGGTACGCTCTACCCCACACCACTACTACAGCAACAGAAGGCACATCAAGTGGACACAAAGCGCGCCCTATACATACACGCAACACGGGTATGATGAAATTCGTAAATTCGGACACGACGACCAAGTCGTTGCGGCACGGTGAACAATATGAAAATTGTTCAGAGATGCTTATCGAACCAGGTTAGTTGTTTCTTTGTTGTTTTTATTCGTTCCTTGGCTGCTGTGATGTGTCGTCTTTGCTCTAATACCTCCCCCCACACACCTTTATTGTTTGATTGTATTGTGTGCGTCTACTCTGTCCTACCTTGTATGCTGTTTGTGTATGTATGTGAGAAAGAGAGAGAAAAAGCATGTTGGTGAAACGGTACAACGAGTGTAGAAAAAGACGGGTATAGTAGTATGCGTGGTGGCAGTAGTAGTGAGATGCTGCGATTTCTGTCCCTTTTTGCGTGTAAGTACACGGGACGCGCGTTACCTGTCCCAGCAAAAGAAAAAAGGGCCGCCATTTTAACGACAGCGCATTCTTGTTTTTTTTGCCAATATCCAATTCCCCTAGATATGACATCGCTCGAAGAGCTGGATCCGGCTATCCTGAGCTGCGGCCTGCCCGCCATCGTACTGAACGCGGAGGATTCAGCGGCATCAGCGTCGGCGGTGGCTGTGCCAACAACGACAACAACGACGACGACGACGACGAGAAGGACGCTGCGGCCGTCGCTGATGGCCTCGTTCGCCACTGTTGGTGCCGGCGCGAACGTGATCCGCTACACGGTGGCCCATCTGCTGGCGCTCCGGAAGAGTCCGTTCGCGCATCGGCGCCCGGCCGCTATCGACGAGCCGCGCACGGCCCAATATCCGATCTGGAGCCGTACCGGCTTTAACCACCAGCCGGACCGGGTGCGCCGGGTAAGCGGGGGTGGTGGTGGTGGTGGCGGCGGCGACGAGGATCTGAGCGGTGGTGGTGCGTACGGTCGGAAAGGGAACGATCGTCAACGCGACAATGGCTACAATCCGCCAAGGTGAGGTGTTGTACGTGTGATAAAGGTCTGTTTCTTCCACTCTAATTCACGCTTCCAATAATTTGCCAGATTTCGACGTAATCATGAGTTTAGCAACCGGAACCATCACGTGATCGTGAAGAGCTACAGTGGCGCTGCGGGGGGCGATCCTTGCGCCGGTGGAGGCCATCCGCTGGGTGGTGTTGGTGGTGCGATGCGTCTGCAGGACACGATCATCGAGGAGGAACCGGAGTGGGTGGCGGCCGGTCCCACCTCCCGTCTCGATACGATCGAGCTGCGCGGGTTCGACGAGGACATGAGCCGCAACGTGGCGGAATCGCTCAAGACGTCGCCGGTCGGTGTGAAGACGCGCGGCGCCTTCTTCGACGAGCTGCTGCACTACGAACACGTGCATCCGAAGCACGGCGGCGGTGCCAAGCACGATCTGTCCGGCGGTCCGGGTGACGGGGAGAGTGTCGTATCGCACTCGAACAATGGGTCACCACCGCCGGCACGCAGCACACCGACGAAGGGTGATATGAACAACAACAACATGGTGGGACATGGTGCCCACGGCCGGAAAGCATCCGGGGGCGGCAGCAGCGGTGCAGGAGGATGTTCCTCCTCCGGTGTGAACGTTTCCAACTTTGAGGAGCTGATGAAGTTCGACTCGATCCTGGGCGATTCGGGCGACTCGAACAGCAGCTCCCGGTTCAGCAAATACTATCGCCGAGGAAGCGGCGTTTCGGCCGGATCGTCCGGTGCGGGAGGACATCACTACCAGCATCACTACCTCGGACAGCAGCAGCAGCAGCATCATCACGTTCGTTTCGCACTGGAACGGAACACCCATCACTACAATAACGGACATCAGCAGCAGCAACAACACCGGCAGGCCGGTTCGGGTCGTTTACCGCTGTCGGCCCTCCAGCATCCACCCACCGGGACGGGCGAACCGTTCTTCCCGGGTGGCGCGTCATCCACCGCACCGAACGCTGGCGATGCAAAGTCCTTCCAGCGGCTGCTGGAAATGCTGGCCGCCCAGAACCAGCGCATGAACCAGCAGCACCAGCAGCAGTACCTGCTTCAGCTGCTGCAAAACTGCCAGGAGACGGAAACGCTGCGCCAGATGCTGATGAAGAAGTGTACGCTCGACAATGCGGGACAGCAGCGCATACCGACGCAGGCCGAGCTGCAGCAGCACACGCAATCGATCATGAAGCAGGCGCTGCTGCGCAAGAAGATTGCCGAGCAGAGCCGGTATCTGCTGGAGCAGCAGCAGCAGAACGGGCAGGAACCGATCCCGGCTGTACAGCAGCTGATACAATCGATCTGCCCGAACGTGCAGCGCAGTCTGTCCGTGCTGGCGGCGGGCAGCGGTTCCGGGCAGCATGGCACTGGAGCGGTCGAACATCATGCTGCTGCTGGTGGTGCTGGTAGAAGCGATCCGGGGGCAGTTGGTGGTGGCGCTGTTTATGCTGGCGGCAATCGGGCACCGATGAGAGCCCCCCACAGACGTTTCTAACGTGGAAGCGTGTAACGTGTGTTTTGCAAATGGTTTTTCCTTATCCTCTTTCCTGCTCGGGAAGAGATATTTTGCATTTGAATTTTATATCATTTTCATTCGATTTCATTTCATTTCCTTCACACACACACACGCACACTCAAGCAAAAGGCATAAATGCTATTTCATTTAATTTTTCGATCGTTGAATTAATGCTTCTTTTATGCAGTATACTTCATTTACTCCTCTCACATTGCTTGTCCTTTGTATTGTGTGTGTGCTGTGGGTGCTGTGTGCTTTATGTGTGTATGTACTGAAACCCAGTCCAGGGAAAAAAATCACGTTTTCACGCCGTTTCCCACCATTTTTTGTGGAGGAAAACAGCTCCGGTTTCATAAGCTATTGCTGTGCGTGCATTGAATAATGATTTATTTAGCAGAATTGTGCGTTAGTTATTAAGAGTGCAAGGAAGAAAAAGGCAACTCTTGAGACCCAGCCAGTTAAACAATTTATATATGATAACCGAGACGCGCCTTTGTTACAAACAAAACACGCTACAAATGCCGTCGCCCAGTGCATGGGCCGGGGTCCCGCCTATCGATCGCCTACCACCGGGTTCCGGGTGCAATATTTTAATGTATTATTTTTCACTGTCTTACCATAATTTCTATTCTTCGACATTCGGTTCGGGCAACCGGCTGCTGGTTAGGCAGAGAACCCCCCTGTCAATATATAGAATCCATTATTGTTCCTTCCTTTAATCGCATTTGGATGTTTATTTTTTTATTTTTTCTGTTTGCAAACTGAGAAATGTACGTTGTGTATTGTTGTGTCTATTCTCTTAGTTGAAGTGTAGTGTTTTTTTGGGCTTTTTTTTGGTAGATTTTATTATTTTTTTAAATGTTTTTTTTCTCTCTTTTTCAAATGAATTTATGTCATTGTGTTGATGATTTATACAGCAAGGAATGTTACTGCCAGTCACTAGAAATTTGGGAGAAAGGTTGATTTTATCAGAGACAAAAGAAGATGAACGCGGAGTGTAAAAATGTAATTAGAGGAAATAGCATAAAAATCATAATCCGTCATTCCTTAAAAAAATACTTAAATTATTGTTAAAAATGAATAGATTGTCACTAAAGATGGGTAATTCCGATCACGATTCATGAATCGGGAAAGAACTTCCGACGTGATTCAATGGGTGATATCACATAAGAAAGCAAGATTCGATTTCGATCGAAGCAACATATCATGCGTAAACCGACTGAAATTAGGCATTGCAAGCGATTTGTCGAATTCGATCGAAAAAACTCATTTGATCAATTTCTGGTAAAGCATTAAATCGATTATTTAATGATTTATTAAAACAGTACTCAGTGGTGGATCTACTAACGGTAGGCGGAATAGGCGGACGCCTGGGGCCCCGTAGATCGCTAATCTATAGCATGCCGTGCGTATTACATGTATGCCGTATGGACAGAGTACTAGCGACAAGGGCCCCCGGAAGGATGGACGTTGGGACCCTGAGGCTGGCGAATCATTTGTAGGTTTAGCCACTAAATTAGTCATCTGATCCAACTGGAGATAACACGTCTGTACCTTTTATAATGGTTTTTAAAATTCAACCAAAAGGGAATTTATTTTGTCTAAAGGGAATACAATTGATGTCTCAGATCAGTACAATTTGTTCGAGGAACTGTCAAATTTAGAATTTCGCGTATAACGAAATAGCGTTTATCGATTATGTCGTATATTGGGCAATACCTGTACAATTGAACAAAAAACTCTGTGTTACGCCCAATAAATCGTGGAAACAATCCAAAAAACTATGGGAAGCAACCAAAATATGTTGGGAAGCAATCAAAACACCTTGGGAACCCTTGTAGGATAACCTTCAAGGTGAATATTTTGTTGAGAAACTCGTCTGATTGGTGCATTGAAATTGATCAATATTTGAACAAAAAAAAAAAAAACAGCAGAAATTTAAATTATTGAAGGAAGCTTAAAGAGATGTATTATAATATAAATATGGACGACCACGACATTGCTTTATTAGCAAAAACTGATTACTCCAAACTAGAGTTGTGTCTCAAGAACTAGAATTGTACGATTAATTCAATTCATCCTAAAGAACGAACGACCTACGTTCATCTTATCTTCGTTCATCGATTCTTAATAAATCATAATGTACTGAGTTGGTCATGAAAAGAACGACCTATCCGTCGAAATGAAGAACGTCCTAGTACGCCAGGTCGCTCATATCATCCAATACAAATATGAACGTGAACCGTATGACCAGACCGTTCACTACAAGAACGTCCTACTCGTCGAAAATACAGATGGTCCTGGTCTGCCAAATAATTTTCAAAATGTAATAAAGTAATTCTTGTTGCGAAACGAAACCATTTACCATATTTTTATAAACTGAATTGAACGAATGAATCGCGATTCACGTTCAGCTCGTGTAAATGAAAGAACTAGTACGTTCAAGTTCATGGAAATGAACCGAATTGCCCAAGCCTACTCCAAACACATTATCCTTTTCTGTTCTAATTTTCTTAGCAGATACGTCTTTTCTCTTAGTATTTAATTCTATCACGCATTATAATGAAATCTCCTTCAATTGCCTATTTTTAACTCAACTTTTATGTTATTCTTTTAAAAACTGTATTAAACATATAAATCTTGGTAGGTGCAACAATTAAATTCAAGTTTTTACATTAATTCATTCATTCTCGCTCTCTCTCTCTCTCTCTCTCTCTCTCTCTCTCTCTCTCTCTCTCTTTCGCTCTCTCCTCCTACACCCTTTTGCATTCGTTTTTGCTGCTACAGTGCTAGTTTGCTGCGAAACTTTGAAGAGTTGGATAATGTGAATGATAATGCGAAACAACGGAAAATCGGAGTTTCAAAAGGAATCGTTGATTTAAAATTTGTTCTCATTGTGTATATGTATAGATAAAAGATTATGAATTTCTAGAAAATATTCAATATAAAAATATTTTTTAAACCTTCAGATACAATGACAGTGTCAAAAAAATATATGGAGTTTTTCAGACCATGCTTATTACTCTATTTCAGTTGATTTGGTGATAAATCCCTAGAACACAATTATTATTCACTTCCTGTCATCGATCATCCCGTCAAAGTCCGTTTAGAATGTATACATACATGTTTCGACAAAGTTTTTAAATCCTCGACTATTTAAATATTCTATCCCACCATACCAGTATACCACACGCCACAGAGAGGAAGCACGTTATCGCTCGTCCGGGAGGCAGTTGTCGGACCTTCTCTCGGATAACAGTGACATACTTTGGGGTCAACCTAGGGAATTTAAAAAAAAGGTGTGGGTGAGGGAGTAAGGATTGCGATTTAACGGTCGCTTTGATCGTTCGTTCGTTTGTTGGTTTGTTTGTTTGTGATCATCATCGGTTATGAGCTTCATCGTATATGTTGCACAATGTTTCATTCGGGTGGTGCTGGTGCGCACAGGAACACACGGGACAGGGTTTCCGGTGAGGATTTGTCTGATGACCCACACAAACACGCGGAGTGTCCTTTCTAGCGGCGGATTAATTCAAATTTTGTTGCGGAATTGCATCCCTCTCTTTTCGTTTTGTGCTGCCGGCCAATCGTGGCCAGGTGATGTATGAAAGGGGATCCACCATTCTATTGGCCAGCGAATTTCAATTATTTGCCAGTGAGGCTTTTGTGTTTGTATTTCGTTTTTTTGGTTAGGAAGCCCTCAGGGAGGCTCAAAAACAACAACTTTCTCGTCCTCATTGACGCTGAGTTTGGTGAGCGTTGTGTCGACACTGTTCCTCCGCCATGTTTACCCTTCAGGGTGTAGTAGTGGTAGGTTTCTCTTCTTGGTCCCTCCAACTTAGTTCCACCTTGATGACTTTTTGATGGTGCCCCCCCCCCCCTCCACCGAACTCGCAATTGAAGCGCTGCAATTGACGGTTGCAAGTGGTGCCTTTTCTCGCAGTGTCAGTGGGCGGCAGTAGTTTCTCCCAATAACAAGCCGTTTTCATTTCGGGCACAAGTTCAACAAGCCGCTGGGCTGCAGTTTAGTCTAAAACACAATAGTTGGCATACATTCTATGCGCTAGATTCGGCAACGCGCCCTACCGGAAGCAGCTTATCGGTGGGTTTCGTTTCGGTTTGGCCAACTATCGAGCGAGCTGGTGAGCTGATCGGGACATACCGGATTCCGGACCACCGCAGGGAGAGGACTGCACGCTTCGGCTCCACTCATGATGATGATGATGCCTTGGGTGCGCGTGGTATGCGCGTGGATGGTGAAATTGGCGGCTGGTGTTTGAATTTTCATTTGTGCCAATTTCATCGGTGTCATCGGTTTTTGGTGACAGGCTTTTGTTTTGCACCGTTTTGTGTGAGCGAGTGTGCTTAGCTTTTTGATAAAGCATTTAGTGAATGTGGGAAAGTCGTGTTGGTTTTTTTGTTTGCAAATACTGGGAGAGTAGTGTGCTGTGTTGTGTTTCAGATGATCGGCTCAAGAGGACAACTAGGTCATGTGCTATTGGACTGTTAAGTGTTAAGTGGGTATTACTTAAACTGGTATTCAAAAATTGTGTTTGGTACTATATTATTTTAATGGTTAATTTCAATGTTCAATTAATTAACATAAATTGCGCCATTTTGACATTTATTACTGCATAATTTAAAACTAAAAATTGCATTATTGCATTATTTTTAGCAATTTTTATGATATTTGTTTCGCAATTGTATTGTAAGTCGCTTTTATGTCAATCCCTTTGCCCGCCATTTCTTTATCTTCTTCTTCTTCTTCTTCATTTATGCTATTAAACTAACTATAAAACATGCTAATATAATGAATTAAATGCATTAACAGTGAAAAAGGTGAGAATATCAAGAATATGCATTTAATTAATTATTCTTCTTCTTCTTCTTTGGCTCAACAACCGATGTCGGTCAAGGCCTGCCTGTACCCACTTGTGGGCTTGGCTTTCAGTGACTAATTGGTTCCCCCCCATAGCAGGATAGTCAATCCTACGTATGGCGGCACGGTCGATTTGGGGATTGAACCCATGACGGGCATGTTGTTAAGTCGTACGAGTTGACGACTGTACTATATAGACCGGCAATTAATTATTCTAATAAGTTTTATAGTTAAGTTCTCATCATTTCTTCCAATTTGTGAATGTTCCGTTTAATGGACATATCACAGTGGGCAGGTGGAATTAGAATCTTTCAGCCAAGATTGATTCTACATGTAGCCAACAGTTCGATACAGGCCGTTTGACATCTGAAAGCCCCTTTCGATTCATATTTTTAATGGTATTACAATGATAAATAGATCTGGTCAAGATGAATGTTGATTGGTTGTTGAATTTTACAAAAAAATCATGTTTTGCCTCTTGCTATAGTAATTGTTTGAAAGTTTGATGAATTTTCAAGGGCTTTCTTCTGTCAAATGACATCCAAGATGACCAAAGCGATATTTGACCTCGTTGCTACAAAGACCTTGCCCATAACCGATTAGCTTTACCTGTTAGACTTTACTCCTGTCAAATAGATCATTTTGCTGTACATTTCACCCTGTGTGGCCGTTCGGTTAAAGCCACTTGTCATATAATCTTGCCAAGTAGGTAAAAAAGCGATTTCCTGTTTTTGGACTTTGATCTCTCCCAGAATAATTTGTGTGTCTGATTTATATCTTTACACGAATATTTATCTATTTATTAAACATTTATCTAAGATTTTGTTTTTATAAATATTTCGGGATGTGCGCGGACGCACTTCCCGGCTACCAAAAATAGCGCACACGAGTTATCCACATGAGGGATAATCGCAGGGGTCAACCCAGCCTAAGTGTGCAATGGCTAGGCCTCGCCCTGGGGGAACCGCCTTTGTGATCACGGTAACCCCTGTGCCAGGTAAGTATGCTTTCTGCAGGTCGCAACGAACCACCCCATTCACCGGCAACATGCTACGCTAGCGATGCATAAACGTTCCCTTTGCGAAGGGATTGCTTTACAGGGTTTTCCATTCCAATTAACAACTGTCCACTGTCTACTAGCAATCTTTGATTTGAAAAACAC
>KB666732.1:935133-993105 GCA_000349065.1 Anopheles quadriannulatus | reverse complement strand
TAGGCGGCGCTCTAGCAGCAATCGAACACGACATCCGACACGAACAAACCCATATAATCATATGGAGGTGCACTGTCAGACACAAACAAACAAACAAGACAAACATGTCAAATCCCATACATTTTTCATGTTCGATGTCGTGTACGATTGGTGCTAGAGCGCCGGGTTATGTGGAAGCAAGATTCTTTTCGTTATTAAGAGAACCAGCCTGCAGGGTTACAGGGTTACCCTCACGATTTATTGGTCGGTTCCTATAGTTTTTGGGCTCCTCTCACGATTTATTCATCGTATCAGATCGATTTTTGGTTCGTTCCCATAATGCAATAACATCGTCTGATTGGATATCACTACAATTGAATCAAAAAATTATGAGAATCGACCAATAAATCGTGGAAAACCCTGTTTCAGCGTTATTGTTAGCGTTTAAGCTCAATTAGCAGAATTATCCATGAAGTACAAATTTACTTATACATTTAATATGGTGCAGCAATAAAGGTTTTTTTTTGTTTTCTTTGGCACAACAACCGATGTCGGTCAAGGCCTACTTTGAAGCATTGGCTTGGCATTGAAAGCTGCTTCTGAAAAAACCGGTTGTCATATATCACAAAATATTTAAAAAAAAAGTAAATTAAACATTAAACTATCAATTTCTTTATAGAAAATAAGCCTAAACCTTTGTACTAAATGCAATTTAAAATTAATTCAAAATAATTTAAATTATTAATAGAACAAAAGTTATTGAAGTTTCAATATGAAAATGTACAACATCCCGTACCAAATGTATGAGATACCTGCGAGTATGTCGGTCGCAGAGATGAAGGTGTAAATTGCTATGGGGTGCGGAATACAGACCTTTAAGGCCGCTTTAGACTTTGTGTGAAAGTGAACGTGAAATTTTGTTTTTTTTTGTTTTCGATATTTGTCATTACACATTAACCATTACATATTGCTCATCGTACACCAACACAAAGAGAATTAAATTTCCCAATTATTGAGGCTATAAAGCATGCTTAAATAGTGAATTAAATGTATTTCCTTGTTCGCCGCTGACCAATATTTTTCACCGCGAACAAAGTGTGAAATTCTGAGTGGAGCAAAATGCATGTCAATTTATTGAAGCTGTTCAATTTTACCGTTTAGATGGGACGGAAAATTTGAAATGTACCGTTTCCGTTACCGTTTTCCGAATGTTCTGAATTTTTGGTAAAATATTTCGCCGTGAAAAATGTCAATGGCTGAAAGGCATTTGGATCAACGATAGAGTTCTTAAATTATTTTTAAGCAAATCAATATAAACTGAATAACAAGATTTAAATATGTGGTACTATACAATTTGATAGTAGTAGTTAACATGTTATTCGTTTAATTCATTTCAATAAAATAAAATAATATCGTTTTTCTGATTGTATATTGCATAAGTCCACTAATACATTTTAAATAACGAAAACTAAACGAAAGTTAAATGGAAACGAATTTAAACGATCCTACAGAGCTTTACGTATGGGCAATATGGTCCTAACGGGTCTTGTTTGAATTTCTGTATTGTTTGTTTTGATTTGAGCTTTAATTAAGCTTAAATTTCTCACCGACAGAGCGACTGGATTCGGCACATTTTAATGTAAAAAATAAATTGTCAACGATTCATCAGGCGATTTCACGTTCACGTTCGACTGTAAAGGCCGAGCTACATTGATCGTACTCTCTGGTGGAAGTTTGATTTTCACTAGCGCATCTGGCGGCGGCTGACTGAAGCATTTTGCCAAACAATTTGGAGCCGCTTCAGAAAATATGTTATTTTTCCATTTGTTTAACATAATTTGGACGAGAAAAGCTTTGTAAAAGGTAGATGCACATGTCTTGTACACATTGCATCCATTTTCATGGCAAAAAACGATGGAAAAACAACTTAATTTTGAGATCCGGTACGACCATTCCCTCGATGACCAAAAAAAGCTTCGGTCAGCCGCCGCCTGATGCGCTAGTGAAAATAAAAATTACACCAGAGAGTACGATCAATGTAGCCCGGCCTTAATGCGACCTTTAGTCTCGGTTACAGCTTGAGTAAAAATGAACGTAAAAATGGTATCTTACATCAAAAGAAAGGAAATTCAATTTTTCAACTATTGCGACTATAAAACATGTTAAAATGATGAATTAATTGCATTCCCTTGTGACTCCCCGCTGAATATTATTTTCCACCGAGAACAAAGATGAGAATCACAATAAAATACATTTCCACAAAATACCTCAAATATGGTAACGCACTAAAGGCATTTTTCCACCACACTCTGATCCCTTTAATGCACCTTGCGTGAACCAGATGGTAAATGTATAGACTTCTTCGAATCATCGAATGTCATGAGATTTTGGTTTCACGCTTCACAGCGCGACGCTTTTTCGCGGAATGTCTGGGCGCACGGTGAGTGTTGATCAAACAACATCGCACGAAACCATGCATTGTCCAGCGGGTAGTGATCGTTGCCTAGAGATCGTCCCTGATAATCCATTTGATCACACCGTTTGTGTAGAAGGTGATACGATCACGCCATTACAGGTTCACACACACACGCCAATGGAAAAGTTGTGTTTAAAAGTGTTATTAGCAAGTTGACTGAACAAAAGTAGCATCATGTCTTCGACGGAAATCGAGCAAACAGCAGTGTTGGTAGAGCAGCTTGCTCAGTTGTGCATGAACGCCGACAATGCGGACGTCACCTTTACTGTGAAGGGTCAACATCTGCCAGCGCATCGGATCATTCTGGCGACCAGAAGTGAATACTTCCGGGCCTTATTATTTGGTGCGCTGAAGGAGTCAAAGCAGAATGAGATTACACTGCATGTTTCGGTCGACGCGTTCAAGTATCTGATGAAGTACATCTACACCGGCAGTTTGTCACTGAAACAGATGACGATCGGCGACATCCTAGATACACTTGAGTTAGCTCATCAATATGGGCTCATCGACCTACAGACGGCTATAGCAAATTACCTGGGCAAAGTGATTGGCATGAACAATGTGTGCGTTATTTTAGAAACGGCTCGTTTACTAGACCTTACCGAACTGTCTTCCACGTGCTACACGTTTATGGACGAGAATGCGAACAGTATCATTCAGTCGTATAACTTCCGTCGCATCTCCTACGAGGCCCTGTTCGGTTTATTGCAGCGGGATACTTTCGCCGCTGATGAAGTCGATATTTTCAACGCCGTTCGTGATTGGTATCTGTACAATGCAGACAAACCGAGTAAAGCTGAAAAGCTCTATAACCTGGTACGGTTTACGCTGATGTCTCAGCATGATTTGTTGAATGTGGTGCGGAGTGCGAATGTACTGAGCCCCAATCGTTTGCTGGACATATTGGCTGAGAAAGAAAAGCTAACCGTATTACCATATCGTGCTGTATCCTGTTGTAAGCATAAATTGTGAAACAGTAGTTTATCTGTACTTGACCTATCCTTTTTCTTTGCAGTGCCAGAGCTGATTGTAGACTGGAGTAAAATTAAGTGGTCTAACTCATCTTCAGGCTCATGTAGCCGACATGGTGAAATCGATTTGGGTAACTATTTCAAAGTCAACGGTATCCAAGTGGATAGAAGGAGGAAGGGAAGGAAATTCTATCACCAAACAAACTATACCGTAAGAGTGTCCGTCGATAAAGAGCGTTGGACCAAAGGCGTCACATGTGAAGCGCACTCACCATACTTAACCGTAGCCCATTTTGAAATAAGTATTGTTCGTTACATTCGCATTCAGCATGTTAAAGATGTGTCTGAAGTTGGAGTAATTAAAGCCATATTTTATAAACCTAACTGTGGCTGCAAGACTGGTGAGCAAAGTGGCAAAATGTAATACAATCTTATATTAGTGTAGGAGATAGTTCTGATAGTTGAAAATGCGCATGATAAATAGGTTCAGTGAACTTTTGACAATTAACTCCTTTTAAAATTGAACGCTTTTTAGACAGCCAATCTTTTTGCTTGCTAATCCAAATGTCCCATATGCCTGTCTGGCAATCTAATACATTGACATACAAAAAAAACCATGACTGGATCATGTGTGATGAAATATCAGAAACAAATTTTTTGCAAGAATTTTACTAGATTTAATGCGATTTCTGCAGTACTTTCTATGTTTGAAACATCACAATCAATTCATTAAGTAACGAAAAATTGAATTATCTTAAAACAACAATTTCTTTCCATAATCAGCTAGTAAGTAAGTAGCGAGGATCATGCTTTTACGGATTCACTCTTTATCTATTAACACGTTCAGCGCTATGGCTTTCCCCAAGGTCCATGACAGATATGCTAACAAACCATGACAAATCCCTACCCTCATTTCCATGTAAAAACCGGGCCGAACACTCCACATCCCGCACTGTTGCAATCCCTAATCACCGTTTTGCTTAAGCGTTCGTAAAGCCTTTACTGGTAGCCATATACAATAAATTAGTCGAATTTAATTGAATGATTTCAAAGGTGTAAGTTTCTTATTCTTAGTTCGCAAAAATCATGGTCGTAAAAATATGGTTTGCAAAACTCTTGGTTTGCAAAAATCCTGGTCTCAAACTCCTTGGTCGCAAAAGTCTTGGTCGCAATAGTCTTGGTCGCAAAAGTTTTGAACGCAATAGTCTTGGAAGCTCAATTTTGATCATTTTGATTTTAATCTCTCGACTGATTCATATAAGTCGAGCCCCCTATTACTATTCAATTTCGGTGATAATAGTCGTTAATATAGGGATTAGTTTAAAGGTTACCGATAAGTTAGTTTAATACGTTGTCGTAGCACAAATATTCACGAAAATTATATATAAAAAAAGAGATAATTCTTGCTCGCAAGTCGCAACAGTCTTGGTCGCGAATGAAAAGTTTTGCGATCAACGTTTTTGAAAGTTTGTTCGCAAAAATGTTGGTCGCAAAATTATTGTTCACAAAAATCGTGTTCGCAAAAATGTTGGTCCAAACATCCTGTCTTTAAAATGCGACTCAGATGCAAAAGGCACATCCGTAAGCCAAAATTTAAATAAAGAATATGGATACAATTGGGCATAGAATTGGAACGCTGCAGATAATTTAAGCCACTGCTTCTTGTGCTGGTAAACATTCGCGGCATCTTTTGAGCACAAGGCTGACTAGGCATTCCATATTTAACGGAACGTAGAATTAGTTTTAGATACAGATTGTTTGAGGCGCGTGCCTAGGGAAAAGAAAAACAAGTCGCTAGAGTACTGTGATTTAATGAACATTATATAATATGTTTTATGCCTTCCTGACAGCACTGAAACAGTTGAGAAAAGATGTTCAGAAAAAAAAACATATAACAATCACTTTGATGTTTGAAGTGTCTAGGCCAGCTATAGTGGACAACAGAGGTGGGCATTTCGGTTCTTTTAGTAGAACGTTAACGAACCGAG
This sequence comes from Anopheles quadriannulatus, assembly GCA_000349065.1. NCBI lineage: Eukaryota > Metazoa > Arthropoda > Insecta > Diptera > Culicidae > Anopheles > Anopheles quadriannulatus. Next base: position 987,691 of record KB666732.1, on the reverse strand, counting down.
TCGTTTATTGAACGTGATTTTGGTTCTTTAGAATTTAGATTTGGGAATGTTGGAAGGTTTTTCTGCTATTTATTTAAAAATGATGAAAAATGATGGAATACATCCAAAGAAACCATAATAGCGTTCATTTCTTGTGAACCGGTTCATTCATTTTTTCACGTGAACTGAATGAACCATACGGTTCTGGTTCATTTGGCACACCTCCAGTCAACAAGCGTAGAAAATGAACATTTAACGACGAAGTAATATTGTATGGTTATAAAAGTAAAGGAGAGTGCTTCCTTATTGTTTGTCTTCTAAAAAAACGATTTCTTGTTTCTTTTACTGCGTGTCCCGATTTTTCGTCAACTCAGTCTGGCTAGCCTGGTTTGGATTGCTGTATCTAGACGTGTGAACTTCTCACGAAGCACATTGTCACTTAGTTGAAGCCTATAACATTTCCTGTAAGTTAGGTTATGATGTTTAAAAACAATTACCGTACTTTGTATGTTGGTTTCATAGAAATAACTTGATTGACCGACTGGATAGGCAAGTTTAATCTCGTAGCTCTTTTCATTATTGTCTACTGCAATCCAATTCATAGTAGCATTTAAGAAGCTGCATAGCTCTTCTTACAATCATTCATACTCTGGAGGGGATCGTATTATTAACATAATTAACCAACACAATGTTCAATTTCTGAGGTAATTATTAAATTTAGAATACGCAACCATACAATGCACACTGAACATGTTGTTTTCACGAGCAATGTAGCTTTATGCCGGATGCATGTCACAAGTGATACCTATTCCGGATATTCAGATTAAAAGGTAAACGATCATGCGGATGAGAGTTGTTGTATAGGAATAAAACCACCTAATTGGTTGGTGGGAAAAACGCTTCGTTACCATTTTTCTCAACAACTTTTCAACATTTTCCCTAACAAAAGATATCCTAATAGGATGGAACAACATTGAAAAGGGGTTTTATGAAAGAAAACCCCCTACGGCAAAAATAAACGGTTCCCAAAACCCGCTCACCTCATCGTAACTCCACTTTAAGGCACATCCCGTGTCATCATCTCGAACCGCTTCTTCCGCTGCACGTGTGCAATCAGCATCGGAAGGCTGCTGCTTCTGCTGCTGCATCGGTCCGATCGAACCGTCGTCGTTTCCCTTGCCACCTAGGGCCAGTTTTCCATCACCGTTTACCTTACTGCTTACTTTTAACGCATGATGAACTGTCAAAACAGCGTCCTTCGTGAGAGCAACGCATCAAACTCTGCACGGGGGGGGGGGGGGGGGGCTTTTGTGCTGTGTGGGATCAATATTTTTTAAAAAAGGGAATCCCTACTTACGTGCATCGCACGTGCAGATCCACTTGAAACGGTTCGAGTGAATGTACAGATTTGTCTCGGGGTTTGGGTTCTTTAGCGATGGTTCAATTAGGGAGTTGGTATACCAATAGAGCGAAGGGAAGGGTTACTTTACCCGGTCCCTTTCGTTGCAGCGGAGTGTAGAAGAAAGAGAGCAGTTACCATAAAGGCTGTCAAAAATACGTCACTTTTACAATTACCCCAGAACGGATGGGGTTTTGTTACGCTTTTTAAAGGGTTGTAGCGCGTGTCAAAAGTATGTTTAAGCATTTTGCAACATATTTGCTAATTATAATGCACTAACAATGGAACTAAACTTTTACAACTTACTCAAATTTTATGATTATTGTGCTTAAATTTGAGTAATTTCATACTGCTAAAAAGATTCAATTACATTTTAGCAGTGTTTATTTTATTTTATATATTATTTTTTAATATTTATTTATAGAGCAGCTGCTGCAACTGTGTAAAGAGGCTCAGAATAAACATTCCCATCATTCCTTTGAAAAGTGAATAAAGAACGGGGGACACTATTTTTTCCGTGTAGCGCAAATCAATCGTGAAGAGGGTAGATTGCGAAATTGAACAGGCCGTCAGTGAGTGATCCGCATTATCGCTAATTTAATGACATGTAAACTTACAAAAAAAAGGATTCATATGGGAACCTCAGCGCATCACGATGCTCATTATTTCGAACAAATACGCTTTTCCGCGAAACGGGAATGCAAGCTGATTGGCGAAACTGCGCTCGAAATTCGGCCACAATCTGGTAGGGAAGGGAGCGAAAAAGATACACATGCTTGAATGAAAAGCGACATAAAAGACATTTTGAATATTTTTATATGAAATAATGATCAATACATTTTACGTGTTGGAGTACACTTTATTGTGATTTTTTGTTTGCTTCGAAGAACTGTAAGGAAATAGGACCCATCACAATGATTTATAATATCAAAAACCGTCAAGTAAGGTAACCTTTATGAATTACTCAAAATAGATTGAAACCTTAGACCGGATTATAATGAAGCTTATATTCACACACAATGACAGCTAATGAGATAAATGTAGCTATTGAACGTTAATTTACTTATACCAGTAGAAACGGTAATCGCAACTTAGACCCTCGATTTATAACCTATTTCGGGTCGTGGATCAGTACCGACAACTACAGGGAAGTTGAGAAGTGCGTAACGATGTTGCATGTCAGAAATCTAGAAATTTTACGAAATCTTTTTCGTCATGTTCGTGACAAAGGTGCTTTGAAGTTCAGTTGGTGCCTCTTCAGTATCATCTATAGTCCTGATTTCGTGTAAGGTTTATGGATTAGGTTGATAGCTAAGGTCTTGATAAAACAATGATAGTGACACTGACAGTTTATGATGGATCAGGACCAGTTTTGTGCAGCTGAATGCAAGGTAGTGAAGCGGTTGTAGCATCTGCTACAACCTATGGAATAAAGAATTTGAAACATTACATAAGGGTAGTTAAAAAACAAGTTTTGGATCCGGTAACTAAACTGTCCAGAATAGTAATTGAAACATGGAATAGAACAATCCCAATCATCACGAACAAGAACTCAATCATTCAGAGAATCCCGAGCAGTTACTGAAACATATAGAAGAATCTAGAAATTCGGAATTTAAAATAATTGTTTTACTTGGATAAAAGTATAAATTAATAGTAAATGTTAATAAAAGTAGATTAGGAAAATAGATTTACCTTTTGGCTGGCATTTATTCCCGAGTGTCTGCGTAACCCGGAACCACGCCATTGTTACTAAGTCTAAATTTAAATTTCAGGGAACCCGTGGCTCATCATAACGTGTGCCGTAAACAATTTGAAATACAAAATACGCTTGTTTCCTTAATTGAGGAAAAATTCTTAGACGTTTTTGTACAACCAATACATTGAGATGCGCTTCAATTTCATTTGATGAAAATGTAATTTTTGAATTTGTTCCAAAGCATTTTCTTGTGTCATTTAAACAGATTGACTTTTTGATACCATTCTTGTAGTTCTCGTACACAAGTAACATATTTGCTACTGATGATTATGAATAGTAGTGTATATATTATTTAGATACTTTTTTCGCCGCTGAACCAGGTGCTCCACCCTATCAGTTCAATATAAAATCGGTTATACCAGGTATTGCTTGACACGATCCTGCTCCAATGCCTTAAGACCGTGTTAAGACTGCTATCAGATCCAGGAGCTCTTAAATGCTTTTTCTTTTTCCCACCAGTCTTGAGAGCATGCCTTCAATACCAGATAGCCACATTTTGTTTCAATCGAACACAGACAGTCTCATGGCGGATGTTATGGCTAATCCAAATCAATCTTTACGTGGTTAATGTCTACGCAACATGTTGCGTACAGAGTTTGGTCATCAAATTCCCGTTTTCTTCGCTAGTTTAAGGGTTTACTTTGCTGAAATGTCCTCCAATTACATCAACTGGTTAGAAGTCATACAAAAAGGCCCAGTTCATTATCTTTCAAAGGGTGAAACGACAACATGATGGTTCATAAATTATGATGTTTTCTTCTCCGAAAAAAATAAAAACGAATCAAACCAGATGCACTTGATCCGATCATCCAACTAAACATGCAAGGGTTTCCCTTCCTTCAAACTGATTTCAACCTTCTCAAACATATGAAAAAGGACACTGGACCAGGAAATGTAAATATTTGGTCAGATATCGAACCAGCCTAACATCCCTCCCCCTTATGCGTTCACTTTAAACGCCCGAGGTTGTAATAAAAAACCAACAAAACTCAAAACATGCGCCTGTGGCTGCAACCAAAATGGACATGAACCGTAAGACTCTTTTCCCCATCATCATCATTAATTATGACAGACATTCGAAGACGGGGTCATATTTTCCACTCAGCACCCAACGTTAAATCCCGCAAGGCATCGTATCATCGGGCAGGGAAATCTAATGCCCATTACCAGCACACAGAGGAAGGATTATGGGTGCTGCTAGGAAAATGGATGTCCCAAAAAATAATAAAAAAAAGGGGTGTTTGCTGCCTCGGTTGGCCGTGCACGAGCAAATGTGTTCCTCTCCCCTGGTGCGGAGAATATTCGGAAAATTGCTGGTGATTAATAAAAAGAAAACAACACGCTCAGGATGCACCCTATGGATTAGAAGGAACAACGGTGAGGGATAGGATTCGAAACAGAACACAGATATGTTTGACGAGCAGCCAACACATTCGAATGCATCATCTGTGCTTTGCTCCCTAGGTACCTCGAGGGGCGAAATGGATAATGGTTTTTGGGTGCAAGCATCTAACCGGGGAAGCCAACCCGGAATCAATTCGCTCAAATTTCATGTGCTAGTTTTTCCAGGAACGAAAACATCGAACAGTTGCATGGATTCGTAAATAAACATTGTGTGCTAGGGTGAAAGTGTAGGGCCCTGCGCTTGTAGTGCTGCTGTGTACCGAGCGAAAGTTTGTATAACATTTGTGGTTAAGCTGCTGTTTTTCTGCCTAGCACACAAAGTTCGGCCCAACTTTTGTGGTACCTATTTCCAATTTTACACTCGTCTTGCGGAATGGATTTTGATGGATTTAGATTTTGATCGTACCATTGATCCACTTTATATCTCAGTGCAGCGGGGGTGGGCTCCTTTTTCCCTGAATTGGTCATTTTCAGCTTGCAATTTGTTCGGTACAATATGATATTTTTTTCTTCCTAGCTGTCCTTTCTACCGTAACGGTGATGGTGATTACGGCTTACCGGATTCGGGGTACCCAGATGGACGTACTATATTGACCGATCGGTGCTGGACGACCACTGGACGACTGGGGTGATAGAAATTCATGCAAAATCCCTTGGCTGATGGAATTTTGCTACCGCGCGGGAACTGCTCGTTTGCGTTGGGCTTAAAAACCTATTGCCGTAGTGCAGTGTAGGCTTTTATTTTCACTTAAAATTGACACGTTCGAAATGGTCGGTGGATCGGTTTTGTTAATCTTTTGGCTTGGTGTTTTTTTGTTTCTTTTTCTCATGAGATATTGTTGCTAATAATAACTCGAGTAGTAGTAATGTTCCTTTTATCCTTTATCAAGATCACCAATAGACTATATTTTACCAATCACATATTTTATGTGCTTAAATACATTGAATTTAGTTTAAAATATTGTTTCTATCGTTCTGATATCAAAGCTTCAATTGCCTTTAGTTTCAACAATATTATTTAGGACCTAAAAGTCATTAAAGCGGATTGAAGTTGTTTGTGTCAAATAACATAATAAAACAATAAAGCAAACTTAATGACTCAGGGAAGCAATTAACGCAATGAAAGCGACATTACATTTCCATATCTAACTTGGCATTACAACGTTAGTCGAGCAAGGAATTTGTGTTGTAGGCTTTCTGGTTCATAAGAGTTTAATATTAAAGACTTATGCAATTTCCTGTAAGTATTCCTCTAATGTATGTGCATATCTTGTGTGAAGAGGCATTTAAAAATAAATCCTCATTTCATTTTTATCTATATTTTTACTTTTCCTTTTTGTAAAAAATTCACTAAATTCACTAAAAATTCACTAGTAAGCGCGGGGTTGGTTCTTTTTCTCGGGGTCTTTTGAGATCTTGAGGTCACCACGCGGTCGCTTAGTTTGCGTACTGCTTAATTCGCCCCTGCTCCCAACCAATCAATGTATTTGCCTACTCGGAAGAATTCTGAATACAACTAATATGCGAACTTCTTTAATGACTTGGATGGATCTGATAGACGTTATACAGCTTAAACAGGCATGTTTATGAGTTGCTTCTCGAAGCAACCTATAAATTCGAGCAATTGGTCATTGTTATGACTGGAAAATTATTTTGTTCTACTGATGGTTAGCCATCTAACCGCCTTGTGCCAATGTGAATTTAGAACCATTGTAGAAAACTAAGCAACTTATTGGATATTCCATTACATACATTAGCTTTGATGATAAGGAACCAATGAATATTTCGTAAGGAACTGTTTGTTATTCAGTAATTAGTTATGTAAGTGTCCTTATAAAGTGTACACCAACCTAGTATTTCTATCAGTATTTCGTTTTTTACGAATGTTGTTCGTAACCTTTGCGATCATTATCATGCCAGAAGAAAGGCCTTGACCGATCGAATACACCGATTGTAAAGGTGTGATAAGTTTGTTCTCTCAACTAGTACTTTGAAAGTACTACAAATACCTACAAATACTATGATTCCTATAATGTAACAGTCTGGTTAAGTCAACCTGAGTGTTATAATTTTGCTGAAATTAATTCATGCTGTTTTTCGGAGAAATTTTCTTCGTGGCAATCTTTTAAGCATCGCATAAACTAAACGATCCTATTAATTTATCACATTAAAGCTTGATAGACACCTTCAAAATGCACCCTCCTGTACCAAAAGGAAAAAAAAACCAACACAAAATCAATATTCTCGTCTTTAACTTCCACCTGCAGTGAGTGAGACGGCTCACACCACTACCACAGCAGCGCGTGAGTAATAAATGATATTAAAATAATAAATTATTATAAATTGCTCACGGTGCGTTCGGCGTCGACCGCGCTCCACCTTCCACTCCAACGACCGTCTTAAGACCGTCTCGGAGCGTTCCCATACCCTTGGCATACCCGCATGAAGGATATATCAGTCCCGGGGAGTCCCACAGGATGGCAACAACTCTTACGGCGTTGGTTTGAGTTCCATCATCTTGCACCATTTGCTCATTCCTATCACCAAACTCGGTTGGAAGTTATTTGGCAAAACACCGTCACATTACGCCGATGATATAGCTATGATGGTGTGTGATATCAGGTTTCATAAATCCCCACCACTACGTCATTACACGGATACACGAAGGACACATGTGTGTGTGTGTGTGTTTGTCACCGCACGCGTGTTGTTTGTAGCATTAGTTCCATACAGTGGGATTTATGTGACTCTTGAGAGATGCTGTTTATGTGTGTGCGACCCTGTGTGTGTGGCATTTGGGACATAAAGTTGGGACCGAACAGTAAACGACAGGGAACCCCTTGTTTGAACCAGGTCGAACAAGACGAACATGTATTTATTGGCCAAGGGAGGCCACAGCAACATATCCCCCCCACGTGTCTGCCTGGGGTTGGTCCCGGTTGGTCGTGTTCACCTGCGTACGGGGAGTTTCGGTTTCGGTTGAGGGATTTGAATGTGTGAAATGGTATTTCTTTTATTTCACTGTCCACCACCACTAGCTCTCCCTTTGGAATGACCATTTCACCTTCGGATACGGCCATAGGGATGTGCAAGATGGCCGGCGGATGGGTGTGGAAGTTCTTCGGGTGCATAGAACGATAAACCCCAAATATGTCCCATTTACGGTGATGGGATTCTTTCGGATTGGGTGAAAGACGGAAGGAATAGCATTCTTCGTGCCGTTCTGTTCGTTGTGCAATGTTTTTTGCCTAATCCACCGGATCTTACTAGCTTAAGAAGTAGAAAACGAACAATAGAGTGATGGGGAAAGTAAGTTATCGAGAGTTTATCGTATTTTGATACACAAAAACATGCTTAAACATATTCAATTACAGAGAGCTTCTTTAAGAAAGGGCTTCCATTTAGTCCTTAAACAAAAATTGCAAATGCAGCAATTTTTCATGTACTTTTCAGAAGAAAAACCACTTAAAAATAAAACTACTTTTTTAAAGTAAATGAACCACATTTATTTTGCCCATTCTAAGTACGACCACACCTGATCATCGTTGCAGTAACAACAGTATCGTTCGAACTGCTGCCATACCGACTCGCCATGGTGCTGTTGCTGCACCGTCTAATGACGGTGGCCAGGTGTTTTCAGGTGTGTAAAAGGACATACCGCCGGCTTACCGCGTAAGTACGGGCTTCAGGCTAGATGGATTGCATTTTATTAAAATGTGAACGGCACGGCGGCAAACCGAAGCCAGCCAGCCAGCCAGCCAGCATAAAGGGGACAATCGGAACAGGCGCTGCGTAACGATTGGAAGTGCCGTCCCGGTGTCGCCCAGGACAGGACGACTCTGCCTTTATGGCTCATTACGGTTTACGGGTAAAATATAACGAAGATTTCTTATCCAATTCCATGGCTATATCGTGACGGTAGGCTGTACTGTGCGGTGGATTACGGGTGACAGAGGGCTTATTGAGGAAGATTTTTTATTTGGTTTGTTGTGTCATAACAGACACGAACAGTATTAAAATAAATAATGCCCGAAGAGAAAGTATCGGAAAAATGTAGTGGGTTAGAGAAGTTGTTCGAGCATCTGTTCGAACTACTGGTCAACATTTATGTAATATTGGGCAAAATAGTGTTGGCTATACTGGGGCTTTGGATCATTTAACGATACTCTATTAGCTTTTTTAATCCGTATTTTGCTTAGTACAGTTACATTGCACCTTTTTGTTAACTTATTGCTTCTCATTGAAATTTAATTTAATATGATTAATTGTTGAAATTCTAAACAGTTACTTCATTCTAAAGTTGTATGTAATTTTGTAATAAATGTTATCAAAACCAGTTAACACAGGTTAAAAATTAACAAATAGATCTTTTTGCATACCTTAAGGCGCTTAACAAGGCCATCAATGAGTGAACTCACCTCATTGCATACTTTTAGGCGTTTATCAAGGACGATCAAGACGACATACTTACGTTTGTTTTATTGTATTGAATGTAAGTTTTACGTGAAAAATCAAGAATTTCATTATCAAGAAAAAAAAAAGCTTGATACGTTATATTTGTCCGCAAAAAAACCCGCAATTGCCATTCATTACAGTTGACATGGTAATACGCTCTATAAGTGTTCAAAAATACTAAATATAAATTTCAAAGCGCCACAATGCGCATTTTAAGCCCTTGTCATGAATTCAATGTGAAATTTCCTGCAGCATATAATCAATATATCGAATCTTTATGCAATACCGTACACGTACACGTAAATTTCGCCTCAATTCCGTGGCTTTACATTCGTTAATGTGTGTGTGTGTTTTTAGCATAAAAAAGCACAGCATCGCCATAGAAACGGCGGCACCTACACCATCTGGAGTTTTATTTCGCGCGATCCCACTCGATGGTGTGATGTCATTTTATACAATGTTCAGCGGCAGTACGCGCGCAAACGAACACCCGCCAAGGCGGAAGGCTCAGCTTAATAACAGGCACTACACATACACACACGTCAGTCCGCTGGGTTATGGTATTTTCGCAAGCAATGCCACGAAATGGCATTTTCTTACCACGAAGCAGGAAGAGGGAGCATTTCACAAGCACTGCACTGCACTCTGCCCCATACACTCTCTATCCCTTGCAAAACCCTTGCAATTTGGGCGTTGTTGTGTAGCCAGGTTTTACACGATTTTCCCATGTTTTGGTGGTGTGGCGTTCCCTTTCTCTGGGATTCCGAATTCGGTGCGAACGCCGGCTCTGGGAGGGAATGAAAAAGAATACTTTTATGTTTCGCTCACAGGAAGGTGATACTTTTACGCTAGCACAAACGAGAGAGTGAGAAAAAAACAACTAACATGTGTGTTTTGAAGCAGACGATATAATTCGTCCATGCAGGATGCGCGAAATGGTTATGGTTGTTGTTCGTTTGTTTGGTTCGTTTCGGTGCTTCGGCAAAATAGGTTTAAACCTGTCCGGTTGATGACAAAACTTTAAAGCTGGAATGGGTTTGGCATGATTTTTGAAAATTTTATTTCAAATTTTAAGATTATGTAAACTTTATTCATTTTTGGTTTATTCTCTTTCTGTTTTACTTTTCTTTTAAATTGAATTAGATTCTTTGAAACTGGCTATCAATGGTATACCTTATTATTATTATGCAGCAGCAAAACATAGGTTTTTTGATTCGGGAGGAAACAATAGTTATTAATAGTTGAAAAAATGCCAAAGCGAGCATTTTTTTGTAGTGAAATTCATATATTGTTCATAATATTGTTTACATTTTCAACAACAGGTTTTCAGTTTTTTTAAATTTACTACATTCACTAGATAAAGCTCTTACATTAAAGGTTTCTCTAAACATCATAGTGATATTATTGCACATTGCACAGAGGTTGACAATTGTCGTATCTTTCTTTCATCTACTATCGACATCGATAGTTCAATAATGAGCTGAATGTCACAGCTATCCTAACGCAGTAGTAGAAAAATCGAAGAAAAAAAAACAAAATAGAAAAATACTTAGAAGGCATTTCTTTGTTTCAAAACAAAGTTAGCGCATTTCTTTGCATCGATGGCTATACAACGAATAATGTAAGTATCGTAATAATAAACGCTAAAACCAAGTATAATAACATAATTATACTTATTATTACTTATTATACTTATTATTACTTATTAAATAATATAAATATAAATAATAACAATAATAATATGAAAATAAATCTTAAGAGATATTGCGAGTAGCATAGCCTCGTAGAAGAAAATGAACATAAATAAGAAAACAAGAAAATAACAAGACATACAAAAGAAGTGAATTCAAAACTACTATCCTGAATAAACCAGTAAGATCTAATGAGGTAAAACAAGAAAAACTATAATAAAATAAGATGATAATAAATAAAAAATCTAAAAAAAGAAAACAAGATGCGTTTACAAAAGGATGATAAAGATGCAGATAAAATCTAAAATATCAAACGAATCAATAATAAAACAACAGTAAGCTAAAAGAATGATAATCATTGGTGTCACAACGAGTAAACGAAACCATTGGAATGGAACATCGATAGAAGGATGTTGGGGTATTCAACTTTAAACTTCAGCATGTTGTAGAAGTAATGGAACCAACAAGAAAAGATCATTTTCAATATCACGCTGACTTATAAACTGTTTCGAAAATGAGTATCTTGCCTTTGAATGTTATTTAATGCGTTTTTTTAAGTCAAAATAGATTTGTTGGATCGATGATAGAATATAATTAGAATTAAATTAATTAATTAGCTAGATTTTCTTTCCCTGCACAAGAACTTCACTCTAATGCGACTGAAGAAACAAGATCCTATCATGACGTGTAAATTGTCAAATTCATCCAGTATATTGTGTAAAAGGCACAAAAGGTCTAATATCAATCAGAGCTCCATTATATTGTAATAAGAAATAGTAAACAATGAAAATAAATATAACTATAACTAAAACTATAATTAGTTAGAATAAATAAAAAGTTTTATTAAAAAATTTAAACGTTTAAAATTAATCCAATCACAATATTGACTATAATAATGACTCTAATGATTTTAGTCGTTTTATGCACGATCTGCATTCAAAGGTGATCTTTTCACTTTATTTTTGATTGCACTTATATTTAATTAAATGAACAGCAATAGCTGTTTGTTCGATTAGCCACAAACATACTAATCTCCGGAGCTTCCAAAGCTTTTTGATATTTCAATCGAAATTTGTAACTACATCAAACTCATCTCTTTGCATTACTCCGCGCCGAGTGCTGCAACAAGCTAAAAAGAAAAAAATACTCACATTGTCAAAAATATTTACCCAAGCCGTTTACCTTATTATAAATAATGATCTCCCCAGTGCCAATGTTTCATATTTTGTGCCCAACCCCCCCATTGGACGGAGGAACTCCGCATCGACGCATGCACGCAGATGTAGAAATGCTGATACAAGGATAACGGTCTGCCCGTTACGAACGATTCGCAAGAAAAGCCAGCCTTTATCCATCGATAAGAGACAAAAGTGCCCACCGGTGCGTACTCCGCACACTCTTGCCTTACTGCTCCCAGGGCTCAGGAGGCGGTGTGACAGGTTCGCGGCGTGAAGAAGGCGTAGTACGGGTCGCGCACGGGTCGTGTACATATTTTAGAGACCCTATTATCCACCATTAGCCGTAATGAAGCATTGGATTGGCGTGGTGCGGTGGAGGGCGAGCGCGAATGGAGCATTGAATTTTCGGAAGGCAGTGAAGAGGGACCCTTCTCTAGGATCCGCGGCAACAAGCGCCGCGGTCGCGTTCGTCGATCCGTGGCGGATTCTTTTTAATAAAGTGCAGTGACATTCGCGAAGTTACTTGTGGGGATAATAAAGCCATAAAGCCTGGTAAAATGAATACCCCGCGGTAAGGTTCGCGGTTGGATCGCGCCGCTTCTTCTGCTGGAGTGGGGGTGTTTTACCCATCGTTTGGGGATCGGTTTCCATTTTTTTTTGTACACATCTCTCTCTCTCTCTTTCTGTAGCGTGATGTGTGTCCCTAGAAATAGCATTATCGTTGTGGGTGGTGTACTGCTTCGCCCGGTGGGTTTGCACATTCAGCATTGTTCGCACCGTTGGGCTTTGCAGTAGCTTGGTTGTCGTAGACCTTTCTTCTATTTCTTCCTCTTTTGCTGTCCCGGTCAAATCGGTGTCCTGTGGGATGGCGGCTGCGGCGACCAGGAGAACACCGAAGCTGTTAATAAATAATGCAGTAATCCGGGGCCGGGATTAAAACTCTACCGATCGCATCTGTGTCTAGGTTTTGCGCGCGTATCGAGTCGGTGGCTCTTTTTGCGGGTGAGGTTAGGTCGAAGACGAGCAGGTTTCTGGGGGAGAGGGTAGGGATTTTTTTTTGCGGTGTGCCCTGTGTGGTCGTTTTTGTAGCCGTCGTTGTTTCTTCGCCACTGTACGCGTCGCTCTTCGTCTATGTCCTTACCTCGTGTTAGGAAAGAGTTTTCCCCGGAGAGAGGGTTTTTGTGTGTGTGTGTGTTTGCACGATTTCTTCAGATGTGTAGTGGTAAAATGGGAAGGTTTGCGGTTGTAAAAATAGAAAATGATAAAATATTGCATCGTTTTTTGTAACATTTTTTTGTGTTGATTATTTGATTACTTAACGTGGGAAGAAGGCTGTTTTTTTAAAAGAAGCATTAAGTTTTTGCTTGATCGGGAAGTTATATTAAATTATGGCTAGACAAGAATAGCAAAAATAAAGTTATTTGCGTGGATTAAAGCATTACAGGAGTTGAATTCTAATTAAATTGAAGAATTACTTGTTTTAACTCCTATAACTATTTGAATGAAAAAAGGCTGAGGTTAGTCAAAGTGTTTGCAATTTTTTATGAATATTAGTATCAATTCAAACGATTACATTGTTTAATTGCGCATTCGTTGCTTCTTTTTGGCTTAAGTTGCACCCTCTATCTCTCTCTTTCTCTCGGTAATAGCTAGTACCATTTATTCCACCCTCCCACTCCAATCACGATTAAAGACAATGATAAAGATGGTACTTTATTAATTTCCATACCAACTTTACAGCGCTATCTTATCGTTTGGTCGGACTCTTTTTTTTTGCTCATCATGTTCCTCCTCTTCTGCAAGGCAAAATCGTTTAAACGCCCTCAGGATCTTCAATGATCTTTCTGCTCGTTTATAGCTAGAGAACCAGTGACTGGCCAGAGGTTGGTGCTGGAGTTGATAGATACAAATTGTAATTTGCATTACTTTCCTGCCCTTCCTTTTCTTCCTTTAGCTAGCGAATGGTATCGCTTTTTGCCCGATGTGTTCCTTGGGTAATGGTAATGTGTGTGTGTGTGTGTGTGTTTCTTTTTGCTCACTCTTTATGCTCATACAAAATATCTCAAGTTGCTGCCATAATGAAGCTTTCGTCTTAATCCACCAGCTAATTGCAATAGATGAAGAGAGAGAGAGAGATGCATAAAGTAATGATTGTCAATTTGCTACTTTGGCTGGGAATAGGATGAAAGATGACAGGCAGGACCTCGGGGGCTAGCAGCTAGTAACTACAGTGAGGCAGCAAAATAGAACGATCTGGTATGGCTTTGGAACTCGGAAAGCATCACTTAATTAAGTAAGCTCAAAGACAAATGCGTGCATGGGACCCACTTCATATGTGTGACGGGAAATAGTTCTGCAGCGTGAAGCGTTACTTGGCCACGTTGGAAGGGAGTGGAACCATTGGGCACTGCCCATCGGTGCTGCCCTTTATGCCTCTAGTGAGGTGCTGAAAACGGGCAACTTTGGAGTAATTAATCAACCCAAGATGGGGTGGTTATGAAGATATGTTGCATCATTATGCGATTGACTAGATTCATTGTTGTTATGATATGAATGTGCTTCAGCTAGTACGGAGATGTGGAGATGGGATTATATATTTGTTATTGCAGATAACTCAACATTGCTGAGAATGTGATGTTTTAGGTGAAAATTCATTAAATTCAAATTCATTCATTCCTATTATTAAAAACAAAAATCCACCCTTTCACAGCAGTTCATTTGTAAATACATTGAGATGAGATTTTGGTGATCAAATATTAATATGTTACAGAGTGTATCGATTAGAAGACCTATAATTCAATTATTTCATTTCATTTCATTTCATTTCATTTATTTAATACAATATCCGCCATCAAGGCTAAATATAATAGACTTAAAACTAATTAAATACTAACAAATAAACAAAATAATTCATGAAAAACTAAGCCTAACTAACCTAGTCTTGACCTAGCAAAAAAGAAAAGAAAAAAGGGTAGAGCGTAGAGACTATCATAAACTTAACAAAAAAAAAGAGAGTAATAGAAAACTAAGGAGAATAATTAAAGGGAATTAGAAGAAAAAATACGGTTACGGAAAGAGTTAAGAGAGGAGTCGAAATCAAAGAGATAGTAAAAGTGGTTAAACAACCAATTATAGTCAAACCAAAAACCTATTTACAATCATGAATCACTATGAACATCCCAACTCAGCTCATCTGATGTCTTCGATGATGAAACCCATCTTGAAGAAACTATGCCGGTAATAGTTTGGTGTGATTTCTTTGGCTTAAGTTCATTCAGCTAAAGCCAACACCACAACAAAACTATCGACAACTATCTTAAGAAGTTCATATGTATGTACACAATCCCGATGCAACAGTACTTTAACCAACGATCTTCAACTGATCTTGAAAATAACAGCTGTTACAATAGAGTTTGCTTCAACTTTCCACTTCGTTGAAAGCAAAGAAAGTCATAGAAAAACAAGCGAAAGTTTGTTTTCTGCTGACCTGCGCTTGTGGTGTTGAACTTTTTCACGTAGTAAAGTAGCAACTTTAGCGTTAAAAACAGATCTTTTAGAATGTCTTCTCTCTAGCAGTGCTGTTTCCTCTTTGATTCATATATGTGACACTTACAAAGTGCCTCATTGAAGTCATCATTATAATAAGCATTTCCTTTTTTGTAATAGTATTAAACTTAATGTCTTGTTTAGAAAGATCCCCCCTTTAATTATTTGTTGTACTTCATATTGCATACCTTTAGGCGTATAGTAATGGCATGGTTATTATCGTTTTTTTTTTATTTTTGGTTTGCATTACTTCTTCTTCATTTCATTTCGTATCTGACTTACAGTTACGGTATGATTTAATTGCTGACCTTTATACATTACGTTACTTTATTATACTATTACTTTGTCATCATTAGTTAATAGCACAATAACATTCGGTTGTATTGTTACAGAGTTTCCCGAGGTTCTTTGGTTGATTTCCGAATGTTGTTGGTTGCTTTCCTCAGTTATTCAGACAATCGGACAATAGCAATAAATTGTGGGAACGAAATAAATGGGAAACGATGAATAAATCGTATGACGAAGCCAAACAGTTACGCATACCAACCAATAAATCGAGGCAAACCCTGTAAAAAGCCTCAATGAAAAAAGAGCTTCAAATTGTATACATAAAAAGCCAAGTAACAGAAACATTTCAAAGAAAATTTTCCACTGACATATATTCTAAACCGCCAGGATGTACGATAAAGTACGATGATTTTGTGAATTTCCTGCACAACACATATTTCAACCTCAACCCTCGCTAACCTCGCTAACTGCAACAAGTGCCAAATTCAATTTACTCCCAAGCGATCGTGGCCACCTTCCTGCATCAACCCTTCTCTCCTTGTCCTACCATCGTGGGTCGTAACATCCTTATGGTTATGACATCTTCGCATGATTATATTTACTCCAATCGACTTTGGCATGGTCACAGCTGGTAAGCGCCGGTAGAATCACTCCTTCACTCGATGCACCAGTTTTCCGCTGCTTGCTGCCTTTGCAAACGAGGGAAGAAATAAACTACAGTTTTTTTTCTTCACGGCCAGCCATCCTTCCCGTGGCCAGAGAATGTCCTTTCAATCGCCATGTCGTGCTCCCTTTTTGATCGTCATTTGCCCCGATGGGGATGGTCTCGTGGAGGGGTTAGTAAGTGGCAAAGAAATTAATTACTTTTTGTTTGATAATTTTCTGTCCCCGTTTGTTGTTTGACCATTCAGCCCCAAACTCCATTTTCCGGTCTATGTTGAGACGGTGCTGGGCGCGAGTCGCTCGCACAGTGCGATGCAAAGAAAGCGCTTGCCTTTTCGCTGTCAGGTTTTGGTCCACGTTCAAGCGGGAAACGCTTTTCCCCGTCGATAGTGTTTGTGTTGCCTCTTTTTTTTTGCTCACTTTTGAATCGCCTTTCTTGCTCGGCTAAACTGCCAACAGTGCTTGAGTGTGTATGTGTGTGATTAAATATTTTCTTTCACATCATTTTCAGCTCCTTTCCGATATCGAAGGGTGACGGTACTTGTTGTACGAGCTCAAGATTGCTCATTTCACGGGACCGGGTCATACGTATGTGTGTGTATGTGTGTTTTTGTACTCACATTGTGTCGTACGGACGTGTTTACCTTCTGGTTGCCGTGTGGTGCGCGGCACTGCACGTCACCGTCGGATCGGATTTGCTGCACTTTTGTAGCCTTGTCATTCTTTGTAGCTGCATGGTTCGTTCTTTCTTCTGTGTACATACATTCATCCACCTCTCATGCTTCTAGCCGGGCAAAAACGATTTGTTGTGGCTTTTGGATCGTTTGATTGAATGTGCTTTTCTTTGGGGGCGGGAGGTGCTTTGGGTGTACTTTAGCGCACGGGGGAGGGCCGCCTGCACAATGGGTTGGTGCAGTGAAAAGGCGAAAAGAAAAGACCTTCTGCTGCCACTGCTGCTTGTTTGTTACGTTATTGTGCCATGGGGTTTGCTGGGAACGCTGGGTGCGGGGAGGGTGCATTGGAATGAATTTGTAAAGAACCGTCGTGTTGTCGTGCATAAGAGATTTCGAGCTGTGCCTGCATCATGGTGCTTGGTGGTGAGTATGCTCATTGAAGGATAGAAGAATTGTGCTATGTGTTATGTTTTTGATTATTAATTGTGTGTTGTACAACAAGGCAACTATATGAAAGCTTGTGTTCCGGGACAGCTTAACAGAAATGAAAGGAACATGTTAATGTTTTTTTTTTCTAATAGTTAGAAAGTTGGTCAACTCTTTTCGCTTTTCTGTTCTTTAATTAATACTTTCTAGCAATTAAAATAGAAAGACAAATACTTAAGCGCACGAAGAGTTTGAGACCATTCATAAGAGGGATTCGAATAAACCTAGCATCATGTGAATTGAAATCGTTAATTTTACCTCGAAGCACCTGTTCCTTTCTAAAACATCACGTAACAAAGTGCTTGGAATTATTTCAAGCAAAAACCAGAAAATTTAAAGTTTTGACCTAAGTATTTTGGAAAAAAACATCATCTCATATTCTTATCTTTATAGCATCGTACTGGCTTTCAAGAAGGATATGGAACATATGGAAACGTAATGATAAGATAGTTTATTAATGGAATGCTGAGAGGTGTCTGCATCTTTTCGTTATTTAATTCATTGAACATATTCAGCTCTAAATAATCGGGAATCGAAACCAAACAACATCACTGTTACTTTGTTAGAACACCTCAAAAACAAGGATAGAACAATTGTATTTGTACTTTAAAAGCATTTATGTGGAAATTGTGTTTAAAAGCAATTCTTATTTTTTGTCTCAACACAACCGTTGTCTGTAAAGGCCTGCCTGTACCACTTGTGGGGTAGGCTTTCAGTGACTACCTCCCATAGCCCCATAGCAGTCAGTCCTACGTATGGCGCGGCATGGTACATTTGGGGCTTGAACCCATGACGAACATGTTGTTAAATCGTACGAGTTGACGACTGTACCACGAGACCGGTAATAGCCAGAGATACTTAAAATAAACAACTGATCTACCAAAAACACTGTAAACTAGTAACTACAGAAGGCCATATCTTCAATTTCAATTTTGGATTTCGCAACAATCTACGCCTTAAGATACCTATCATAACAGCTCCGATCATATCTAAATTGGTTTATATTAGCCAACCATCAAATTAATTCTCTAGTTGTAACCGATATTTGATATTTTGTAGTCATCTTTGTTCGATGTGTAAGAGTAAAAGGCGTCTTTTTGTAGACAGCGAAGACTGAATCCTTTGTGAGATCTGAAAGTTATAATCAATTTCAATGGTTTTAGTGCTTATTGTGTTGCTTGATATGTTAGAAGAGTTATTTCTGAGAATAACTTGAGTTATTGTGAAATACACTGTTTAACTTTTGTCTAATGAGATGTGTCAATTTGTAGCCTTTTTCACATGCAGAACAGGATTGATTTTGAGCTTTGTTAAATTTTCTGATGTTAAGTACTACAGCGCCTTTCGTAACTATATGGAGAGTTGTTTTTCGCGATTTGTGGAAAATCCCGAGGAGATAGCTGAAGACAGTGAATGTATGAATGGTGCAAAATACCATTTCACATGTTTTTTTTTAATTTTCATTTTTTTGTCTAAGAGAACATCGATGGTGAAGTAGGTGGTGGAAGGAAAAAACTATCAGGTAAGTTACATTCCTAAACTATGTATGTAACAACAATAAACATTTGGGTTTTGCTAAAAAATCGTTGTTGAGGTTTTTGTGTCCCTTTTGTTTGATCGTGTCAGTTTTGAACCGTTATTCAATAAATTGATTAAAGTCTATTTGATTAAAGTCTTATGTAAAATTAAAGCTATTATTAGACAATCTTTTTACTTACATTTGTTTGTATTTCCAAAACAATCATCAAACAATAATCAAAACAATTATATGTATTTTTGGACTATTTTTAAATACATTCGTTAGTATAAAAAACACATTTTTCGAATTGTCTTTATAGTTATGATACGTTTTACGTACGTACAAAAACAATAAAATCGTTGTGTTTGTAATAATTTACATATTAGGGAGTAGTCATATAGATATAGAAAGGTGTGAAAAAGTATTTTGCACAATTCATTCTCCTCCAGATTTTCCGCATATCGCGAAAAACGATTGTCTAATTATTTACGGTAGGCGCTGTATTTCTTTGAATGATATATTTATGTTCTATATAATTTATGATACCTCGTATAATACAGGGTTTTACAAGTCAGAATCGAATGTCAGCAAAACAATTTCAGAAGCTCAAGATTAGCTGTCAAAAGTTGTTGTTTCACCGCACCGATGCTATTATCAAAAGCGCAATTTGATTTTTAAATCGCTCAAGTTGTTTATTAGAGGCCTTTCGCATCGTTTTGCAAATACAATCAACTATTATTTCTTACCATCAGAGTAGATTAATCATTCAATCAGTCCAAACACATACCAAGCAATATTTGCTTGGAATAGTTTGGAAACAGTTTTTGAATTTGAAATGCATTTTATCTTAATCATTGCATCACTTAACATTTGATGAAAATAACTTAAACATACTGAAATTACCATCTGAAGGTCACATCGAAATTAAATTATTTTTGCCCACTAGTTCCTCAATCTTTTAACTATGCAGAATTATAGCACTAAATGCTGTTATTGTAACCATTCATGCTGATGTTTGATGAACCTTCTCGATTAACAAAATTCCTCCCGCGTTATCATGGTCGTGATCAGCTTGCAATGTTTGGCATATCACGCTGGAAAGGTTAAAAAGGAACCTCTCTCTTGTTAACCAATCATCATCGTGTACCCATCTCCCGTGTACCGTGGATTGATTATATTCATGTTCTTCCCATTTCCCCCTGTTCCCATCGCAGCAGGTGGGCCTGTTCGTTCGGAAAGCTAAATTACGCCACTGTAGTTTTCATTCCCCATGATTTCAGACACCCCTGTTTTATCGTTCCGTTTTTTGCGCCCATGCCCCACGTTTGACCGTTTGCAACAAGCAACACCCGCAACACCATCCCGGCTCTATCCCGGCCAGTGTGCATGCCCTCATCCGGGTGGCTGGGTGGTATGGTTTTGGCAGAAATACTTTGATTAAAAATTTCCTCCAGCAAACATTCTAATTTCCTTCCATCCAATTGACTCCGTCCGGGCTGCGGAGGGAGGCCGTCTACCCATTCCCACCCTACTGACGTGTAGGCCGACCGGCTAAATATGCCCAGAGAGGGTAAAACTCAATTCGTTGCGTTGATGATTTTCACCCTTGCGATGGGTGACAAAAAAGCAGACCAGCTTATACAGTGGGTAAGGGATGAAATGGATTTGAGGCGCGGTCAGCCAACAACAAAATAAAAAAAAATTCAACCAGCGTCCATACCAGCGTCGAGTGACGGGAAGGATAACGAAGTCATCCTGTGTCTGTGTGCCATTCGGTAACCACCGATCGGGCGTGCCGGAGCTGAGAATGCGTTTCGAATTTCCTTTCCTCTGCAGTGTAGATTAGTGCGAGGTAGATCCACCTGAAGATGAAGGAAACAATGACCGTATGGTGTGTAGTTGCTGAGGGAGTGAGACATAGTAGGCAGCGGCAGCAGCAGCAGCACTCTCGGTTGCTCAGGTGAGAGTTGCCGACTAACGCCCGGTGGACCTGTTCCCCGAAACTGGCGGTGGTTTTGTAGCAACCGTGCACCGTGTCTGATGATGGAGTTGGCTGATGGAACGATGTTTGTCGGAATGAGGACAACAGCACCAAACAGCGCCAGCACCACGACCAGCTCGTGAGCACAGACGGATAACGGGCATGACGGAGAGATGATAGACATGCGCCCATGGCGGTGCAAACATATTTTGCGATTTGGAAAAATTGAATTAATTTTCATAACAAGCACACAACGCACGCGGGACAGCAGTAGCAGCAGCAGCAGCAGCACTTCGTGCCATCGTCAGACGATGTGCTTTGTGAGTGTGTGCTGCTATGGACAAATCCATCCCGATGGGTAGGTAGGCTGTTGGGCGGGCATAAGACAGAAAGGCCGGTTGCATGAAGCGTGCGGTTAAATTGTGTAAGGGTTGAAATTTGGCTCCACCGGTGGGGATGATGATTGATCGTGTCTCGTGTGCTATGGCTAGGTGGGGAAATTGTAAAGGAAATCGGACTCCATTTGGAAAACAAGGAAACAAAATGGACGGCCCCCGGTCGTGCTTGGTACGGTGTTTCAGTAAAAAAATCCATTAATTAGTACCATGTGTTAAACGCTCATATTTGATGTGTTAAAGAAGGGATTGTTTCGAATGAATTGTAAATAATATCAAATTTTCCTTAAACCGACTTGTACTATCCAACACTATTTTGGTTTACTTCTGATTATGGTAAAATAGTGCATTTTGAGTTCTTTTTATTCCTGGAAACAAATAATTTAAGTTTTAGAAAATATATGATTTTACCTTTTTATCATGTTATTTTTTATGGTTTCTGACTTATTTGTTGTTTTATTCAATATCGTGCTTTAATAATTATCACAATATATGTTCTTATTACTATGTTATTTTGTTTAATGATCCTCAACTTGGTTTTTCTAATGTTTCTACTGCATTTATTCAAGTTATTAGTTTTCTTAATCATTTCCGTAGTTTTTGTTATGTATTTTCCATTTATTACAATGCTTTAGTTTGCCTTTTTCGAATGCTTTATTGTCTTAGTTTTTGATTACACTTTAGTGATTACACCTCTTATGCTTAAAATCACATTTTTAAACACATTTTTTTGTTTTTATTTTGTTGATTTACTAAAAAGCATCTGCATCTGCAGTTGTAGGTGGTTTCGGGCATTTCAGTTGGAGCTGTTGGTGTTTTGTAAGTTTTTACTTTGATTATGATTCTTTAAAAGCTTGTTAAATATAGAGACATTATTTAGCAGTATTTGCTCCTTAAAGATCCCTGAAATCCAATAAAATCAGTTTGATTCACTTATTTTATTTATTGCTCGTCGGTCGGCTTAGCGTAAGCGATCGTGTATCAACTTAAAATTTTTATGTATATTTTATCACAATATTGAGTACTTTTGCTATATTTAATGGCTTACATTTTTACTCATTATTGTTTTATAATATTTATGCAGCAATAATGTTTGTTCACGATTATCATTTTCAATTAAAACATTCTCGTGTCCGAATCTTTCATACTGCATTATAATATAAGGTTTAGATGTTAAATGTGTCACTATTCTCTATGACCATAAAGTTGAAAAATGAGTCAACAGGACGTCATCACAAAAGTGCTTTATTAGTCAGTATTAGTGATAACAACCAAACATGTCTTCTATGCACTATGCTTGGTGGTAGATGAACTTGTTGAATATTGCTTTGTTTTTTTCCAATACATGGTGAGGTTGACACTTGCTATCTACGCAAAACTCCATACCAGATCAATTTTCTATTTCGTCCGCCACCATCCTTGCCCGCTTGCTTTTTGTGCTTTCAATTTTTGTGATTTAACAAAGCTGCCTATTTCCACGAGCCAAACGGAACGGAAATTTGATTACATATTCATGTTGTTCGAAGTTTTTCTTTTTCCATCAGCTGCTGTAATAATACCGTGCGCCGGTGGCCGTGCCTTCGCATCAAACATGCCACCAAATCCCATTACATGCTGCTCGTCTGCAAATGACAGACAGCGTGTGCTCTCTCGCCGGGTTCGCCGCCTATTCGTTGTGGGGAATTTAACCTTTTCCCATGCCCTTCCCGCACGGAGAAATGGAAAAGCAAAACTACATGCAGCGTGCCGCACGTATACCTGGTCGAATTCGCACAGGTATGCATTGTGTGCTCGCTGTGTGGTCGCCAACTCTACTGGCAGTATCGGGGAACACACGGTCTGTACGGGACGAGAGGCTTCGGCTACCGAGTGGGGCAGGGAAATTGAATTAAATTTTTGGTTTTACATTACCCATGCAACGGGGCCCGGAGAGCTTGCATGGGAGGGGAATTCAGGAGTTTAAATTCCGCACAGCGAAGCTTCAGCTCGAGTTCTCTTTGTTTCTGTCACACATTTTTTAACCACAATAAGGTGTGTGTGAGTGTGTGTGTGTTTGTGTCAGGGGCCCCCTCCCGTATGGGATCGATTATTTATCGTGGTTCCGTTGGCTGTCAAATTTCAAACATCGAGCGACATAAATATTGCATGACAGCATGACCCCATTCGGGCACGGGGCGGACAGGCCCGTGTCAATGCGCCAACAATCGCCTACGGCGACTCAAGACCACCCTGCTGCGTGCACCGTGTTGATGATGCTATATGGATGTGTGTGTGTGTGTGTGTGTGTGTGTGTGTGTGTGTGTGTGTGTGTGTGTGTGTGTGTGTGTGTGTAGGCCATGTAGCTGTGTGGTTGAAATTGCATATCTTTCCCCGTAATCGGCTGTGGCACAGTGTCGCATAAAATAATGGTTGGTGTATTACATAAAATGCTAAGAAAGGCTTTTAAACTACTTCTCTGGAATATTCTTAAACCTGAATCTTTAACAGCAATAAAATATTATTATTATACCTCATGTCGATACCATATTACAGGAAAATATTCAATTGAAAATCACCAAGTTAAATCCAAAGCAAACAAGGTAGTAGAGCAATACTGCACAGAAATTAAAAGTCAAAGCCATTCAATTACATTTGGTATGTTTAATAAAATATAAATTAATATTTAATAATGTAGAATAAATTGGATTTGGATTTAGTTATAAATATCATCTCATGGGATTTGTTTTAAAAGCTTTAGCTTTAAATATCACTTTAAATATCAAAAAGCATAAAAAATCACTTCCATTTTTTTAATATGCATAACTAATTCCATCCTTTTTTACTTTTTTTATAATTTTTTTTACGACATTGGCAACAGGACTCTTTCTTTCGCCCATAGCTACTGAAAATCAAACTATTGCAAGTGTTTTTTTTTAAGCAGTCGTTTTTATTATATATGACGCTAAAAGTAATCGTCACTCGTCGTGGGCTTTTGTTGAGAGAGTGACCTTTTATCTTTCACTTAGCCTCGATCGGGATCCTTCGGGAATGCTCGGCCCGATCAGTGGTAGACGCTGACCACACTGAACCTTTTCTGTGTCGCCCTCTTTTGGAAATTACAGGAACTACCGCGTTGCCAGCGTATCGACCGTTAATAAATATTATCAAAAGTGATAAATTTGATTATAGGAAAATGTGCAAAATAGCACGTAAAGCATAAAAAAAAGAAAAAATAACTATTATGAAAATACATCTTTTAAAAAGTCCTGAAAAAAAAACATATAGTTGAAAGGGAAAAGAGTAAATAACTCAAAAATAAAATGGAATAAATATTAGAACAAATAAATCGGACATAATAATAAAACAATCAACCATGAGAATACAATACTAATCTAAAAATCAAACTTAAAATACACAAAAAAGGAAAAATCTTGCCTCTCAGCAAAAAAAATTAAAACAAAAAACAATTTAGTCTAACAGGATGAAATGCAAAAATTAAAGCTATTTTAGAGAGCTGCAATGAGCAATGCAAAACAGATCCAATGATAGTAATACACCCGTAAGAATGGGTAACTAGATCAACATAAATAAAGTTCTTACCTTAAACGGCAAATATTGTATCATGCACTCTTATGCATTCATAATTCATCAGGGTTTTGTCCCTTTTTGTGCGCCGTTGTACGTGTATGAATCATCCTCAAGCATTGAAAGGATCGAGTGTGAAGTTGTTCCCAATGCTGCTAGTGCTAGTGCCCGTAGGCGATACTTATCCTCCCCCGGTTCTGGTCTTCTACTCCTATATCTTTCCTTCCCCGAAACACACACAAACATAGACACAATGAATGCACTATCATTGTGTCTCGGATAAACGTTAGGTGTCATCTATCTTTTTCGTCATTTGCATAGAAGTGACACGTTGGGCTTTGCTCTTAATTTTTCTTTTGCTCCTACGTCAACCTGCCTTTCTTGGTCAACCATTATATTGGCCATGGATGGTGTTTAGAGAAATAATTGAATAACGATATTTTCTAAAATCCATCACACACACACACACACACACACTCATAGCGTCCAACTGGGTCGGTTGGTGTAAAGGGAACTGGGCGGCTCCATCATCCTTGCTTGCTTGAGCGATAGACAGAAGAAAGGCTTCAGCAACGTGGGCTGGCTTATCTAATATGGGCTTGAAGACTGTTAATATTTTGTTGCCGAGGAGTCAGCACACGTGAATGCGGGGCGCAGTGAAAGGGGAAATTCTTCTCGAAGCAAAACGGATGTTCGCTTTCAGAAGGATGTAGCACTAAGCAAGAACCTTGAGAACCGGTCGGTAATAGACCGCTTTGCTGACCATCCGTTGCAGACACAGGTATGGTCAGATGGAGGCAGACACAGGTATCCCTAATGTAATACACTTATTTCCAGCCTTCGTCTGTGCGCACAAAAGCAGGTCAGCAGCGCACCAGACACAAAACGTGCGCCTTCTCCGGTGCAAACGCTCTCGAGAACGATCGGATGTTTGTACAAAGAGTGCTGTGATAGTGTTTGAAGATGATGTTTGGTAGCAATTTCTTGGATGCACTCGATACCCTAGGTATCGTCCCCCCCCCCCCTTCTTTGCTTTTACCCTTTTGTCTTTTGCCTTTTTGCCAGGTGTGGTATGCTGTGGTGCAGATTTTAATCAAAATTTAAGAGCCTTTTCGACTTCAAACGAAATCATTTGCACTCGCTCGGCTCTTTGAAGTTGTGTCAGGCACACATGCAAACTGGCACAGCCCACAAAACCGAAGGCAGCAATCGAGCTGGAAAATATTAACAAAATTGTGTAAATGTACTAGTGCTCGGGTGAGGGAGAGTGAAGTGTTTAAGACGATGCAAGTACCTGGGGGAGCCTTTCATGATGATCTGTTGTGTTTGGGATGTGCACACCACGGGGGTTAGGAAAATGTTTGTTTGATATTCATGTTACTATGTCTTGGGCAGATGCAACGTACGAGAATAATGGTATGTGTGTTTTGGATGAGCCCAATGGAGCAGACTATTGATTGGATGAGTCTGTTGCAGCTTTTTTTAAGCTCTTTTCAATACGATGTTCATTTTATGTGCAATTTCAATTCTGTACCCCTGGATTGTATGGATGCCAAAATGTAACATTTAACTGATTGCATACTTTTAGGCGCTTTCATTTTCTGCATCGACCGCCTTGTACAGTGCATAACCATTCGATTAATTGTTTTGCCTGCTCAAAACTATGATAAAAAAGCATAGAAAATGTCAAAGCCTTTCCACAATCTTCTTTTGTGAGCAATTTTAAAACCTTTTGTAATAAATTTTTATCTCGCATTATTTAATTACAACATTCTTTTCGCTCGATCCATACATGCGGCCCTGCTGAAGCACAAAAACCGTGCCATAGATTTATTCTGCACATCAAAAAAGTCCGTCCTGTCGGAGAGGGAGAAAAAATTAAACAATTTCTAGAATATACATGTCGCTGTGCGCGCGATGGGGGCACAGGTGGGCAACAGGGAGGCATTTTCAATTCCGTCCCCATGTTGATGGTATTTCGGACAGCCATCCTGCCTCTCCCCCTTGCTGTCGTTGCTGCTGCTCGCGACGGGTCACAACCGATGGAAAAGTTTGTGACATTTTTATTTTCCACTAAACCGAGCAATCCACGGCCAAACGAACGTCCCACCCGCGAACGTCGTGGAATTTTTCCTTCCGCAACAGAATGCACAAGAATGTTGTGTCCCCCAGGGGGGCAGGGTGGCATTCGTGGTGGGGGGATGTTGAGTGGGGCTTGTGGATTTTTTTGTTGTTGTACTAGCCTTTGATATGCTTAGCGTGTGCGAGAAATCGTTCTGCCGGGGCCGGGAAGCATTCGGTGGTAAGACAAAACGGTGCGGGAGGTTTGGTTGTGCTTTTCTTTTCCCAGAATTGAGTCAAATTTAGGGAAAGGTTTATTTGTTTTTGGCCCATTGTGGGAAACTTTCCAAAAGTGCCTTTCGATTTCTACGAACAACGACCAGTTGCTGGATGGCCGTATAATATTTGGATTGTGTTTACACGCACTGTACCAATGAAAGTTTTGGTTAGATTGGAAGAGGAAGTTCGGTGGGATTGTTTATTATCCTGCCTATCACAATGTGCTATAAGTTGAGGGGCTAACGTTCATATTTTTAACGAGCAACGCGCATAACGAATTGTGTGTGAAAGTTTGTTTGATTTGTCCATGATGAAGTATCTGGAAAGATCCTTTCGCTCGCTCATGCTGTACGCCTAAATGTATGTAACAATTAATTCGTGTGTTGGAGCATTTATACTGTTTAAATGTCGCAAACATAGTCAATTCGACGGACACTCAAAGTCACTAATGAATTTTAACTTGTTTTTATGTGTCTTTTGATTAAAGTTATTGCTTTTTATTCATTTTAAAGTCATATGTACAGGTTTATCCTTGTCTGACGTTTCAATTCTTTAATTTAAATATTTTGAAATGTTTATCAGGAAGAGTAAGAGTAATGTTGATAAAAAATATATATATATATACAGATCGTATCACGAACTTCATTGCATATCACGGTACGCTTAAGAAACGCCCTTGCGGATAAAACTACTCTTTTGTCAAAATATGTCAAATACGACATACTTTCAGGGGCCTTAATAAGACTATCAAAATGCAGTTCAGTTCCTCATACCATCTGGCCATTGTTCAAAACAAAAAATATCCTCTCAAGGTATCTTTAGCCATAGTAGACTTTAGTAGAAATGTTACACGAATGTTTCCCCTGTCAAAAAGTCCGTCTGTTCGATTTCGCTACACAACTTGCTAACTCCACCTTGCATGCATTTAGGCGCAAACAAATCGTACGGTAGTGCAACAATTATACTACATTATGCATTCAATTTTTCACCCTCTGGGGAAGGCACTGGCACGACAAAAGGTAAAGTTTATGAACAGCTTTGCTCCATGCAGCCGGTCGATGAAGTGACACCTTTACAATCGCAAATCTTCCATCGCCGTTTTTTTGAGCCAGATGGTCTCCCCCGGAACATCACCGGTCGTTACAGTGCTGTACAGCTTTATTTGATAAAAAGGGACAGCCAAAACCGTAGCCGTTCGCTCGTACGTTAAGGTCTTGAATTCATGGTAGTGTGTCCAGAAAGGGGGGGGGGGGGGGGGGGGTACAGTTGGCAGGAACGATACTCCACTATTGCAGTACACCGGTGCACGAAATGGGCCCATTTTCCTTTCTTCGTGCAACGTAATACTGTGGGCCCGTGGATTGGTGCGTTGGCTTTGGAATGCCTGCCGGGTCCGGCCGGAACCGGAACGGAGCGAAAGAAGGAAACGAAAAAAAAAGGCACAGATTCCTTACATAGAATGTAAAAAAGCATTCCTTTCGCCCTGAAACCCCTGTGCCGATGTTAGGAGGATGTGCATAGCTCGTGGAAGTAAAATGCGCCCAAGACTACACACAAAAACGAGGGAGAAAAATCTTTCGTAGTGAATTTTTTCCATTTTACTCTCGTTGGAAATACACAGACACACACACATAAAGGTTCGATCGTGAGCCGTGACATTTTGGTTCTTGGGGGCTTCTTTTTTTTTTGGTGCTACACTCGATGTTGCTACAGGAATCTGGATCTTATCCTTTCCTCAGCCGCGCCTCTGCAAGGCGCCAGCACACACTGGCTATGGCTATGGTCCGTTCACCCCTTTTTTTGCGTTTGCTTTTGCGTCCAAACGCTGTCGAGGAAGGAAATTGAAAATGCAAAAGTCTATAAAGCAACACACTTAAGGGAGGATGTAAAGATTGTGAAGGTATGCGCTTAAAAATTTCCCCCGAGGATTTTTTGGCTTTGTGCAGGCGCTGTGGCAAAGTACAACAACGACGGGCGCTTGAATTCCAACTTCTCCGTTTTTTTGTCTGCGAGTGTGTGTGTGTGTGTGTACGCTTCTCCACTGTGTGTGTCCTTACCAAACATGCAGCCCATATTGAACGCGGCGGAACCAATACGGTGGAAGCTTTGATGAAGTCATGCGCGAGCGATAGAGAGAGAGAGAAAGAGAGCGAGAGAGCTCAGGCCGGGGAATGCTTGCCGGATTCGCAACTTTTGGCCCCGCTCGGCTGCTAGGTAGCGCGTGCACTTGGGTGCACGGTTTTACGCGATGTTGGAGGCACACGTGTCGCTCTTCCCGCTGCGCATGGAACACTGAGTTCGCACCGAGGGAGAAGGTTAAAAATTCATAACCAATTTAAATTTATTACTACAGCAAATTTGAAGCCATTGGCAAACTGACTGCCAAGGAAAGTCGAGGGATGACAACCCCTTTTGGCCGACCGGAAAGGACATCAGCGTCAGCGCCGGTTACGACGACATTATGGCCCGTGTGGGAGGATGTTTGTTGGGAAGGCTAACGAGGCTTCGCTGTTCGCTGTCGAATTTTGCATTGGTTCGGCGTCGTGCAGGTGACAACTTCGCGTAGTTGTAGGCAAATAGTCTTGGAATGAATTTCTCAACAGTGTACACATTGTACGTGGTTGGTTGTAAGAATGTGTACGTTGTAACGATTATTTACAACTTGTTGGCAAGTAGTGGGAAAAGCGGGAGAGCAGAATTTTTCCAGCAATATACATAAAAACTAAGAGAAGATCGTGTATTTGACTGTTTTTTTTTTAAATCAATTAAATTGCAACATTCTAAGAATAACCAGGATTTAGATATAAGCAATTGTAGTACTAGTAAATAGTCTGTTTAGGGAACTGCTCATATTCGTCCTTTGAGGGTCATTGTCATTAATTGGTCTGACTAGGATGGTCAGTCATGCTACAGTCATGGAAGACGTGGTCTATTCGAAATTTGAGCTTAGTTTAGTATAGTGTTGATATTATTCTAATAAATTTTTAAGAGATGTGTTATACTAGGGTGAATAAAGAAATCAAGAAACTTTTCAACTCACTGTAAGTCACTTAACTTCAATCGTTTCTCTATGAATAGGGAAAATCATAATAACACGAGTTGTAACGTGTTGTTCTTTTTTAATTTTTTAAGCTGTAGTGGTCATCTATCGGTATTTCAGTTCTAATGTATTTTGTCATGTATGTATGTGCAGGGAAGCTACTTATTTTCTTCTACTTACTGCTGAAGTCACACACGATGATTAATCAGAGAGCCTTTGACAAGAAAATTTCATTTACATTTGTTGTAAAATCCAATTATGGGAAATGCTCTGCAATATCGCTTAACGATAGTTACCGTGTTCAATTTAATTCAATGCATTTTTTACTTAGAGACCAAAGCCTGAAAAACACCGTTGATAATGCCTTAAAAAACAATATGAGTAATTTTAATAAAACCTGACGACGAAAGTGTGGAGATACTATCTTAACGTCTGTTAGATTTAACAGATAATACAGGGTGTTCCAGGGGTTCTCATAGTTGTGGGACACTTCCTTGAATTTTTCCTATGGGAAGTGAACTTCATTTGATGGAAATTGGACTCTACGGCACCCTTTTTGGACAGCTCCTATTGGAAATTCTTACTGGATTTGTCCAACAAGGGTGCTGTAGAGTCCAATTCCCATTACATTAAGTTCATTTCACGTAATAAGGAATCAAGAAAGTGTCCCACAGCTATGAGCACTCCTGGAAAACCCTGTATGTTTCTAGGTTCACAGTTAACCCAGCTACCGCAGTCGATGTTAAGCTTGCACCACAAGCCACTCGTGGACTAAGATTTCTGTCACTTATTGGTGTATCCTTGGCAGTACATTCCATATGTCTGATGCTTGAGTATGCTTGATTAATAGTAGATTTGAGCCCATGATAGTTTTGTCGTGCGATTCGATGAGTTAACAACAGAGCGAGACTGACTTAACGATTATCCAGTTCAAGTTAAATATAATTCCTTGTATTATTCTTGTTATAATAATTAACTGCGGAACTACGGATCTACCAACCGCAATAGTATCGTTACTTTCAACTTGTATTCGACTCGGATTGAATTAAAGATTAAAGATTAAGCTTCAATCTGAAGGAAATATGGTAGCATGCGATTGTGGCCTAATAGAAGGACTCACACTTTATCATAAAACTCTGAACTCCAATTTGCACAAAACTAATGCCAAACCTTCTATACATACCACTTGCGCTTAAACTTATTCCCGATGTAGCATTTGCGGAAGGGTGTCAAATAATCAGATTGCAATCCGCAAATTAAAATTTTGAAGTAAGATAGTCTAGATAAAGTCTGCCACATCTGCCAAGGAATTAAGTGACAAGCCTAGAAAAGCTACAGGAATTTGGTAGAGTGATTATTACGCCTGCTAGTATGCAATTGTGAGTATCAAATGAGGGAGTAAATGCCGTTCCTAGTTAATGTCAGGCATTGATGGGCCTTTGTTGGAACGATTGGAGAACAGATGTACTGAAAATATTCTGAAATTTGAATCAGTTAGTATTCGTTGATAATATAGGTGAATTTATAGCCGAATTATTATAAAAGTTATGGAATTACACACGTTTAAAGTACCTTGTAAGGCCCTCAAGGGGTATCCTTTTATTTCTATATATATTTTTATTTCCTTGCCATGCTTTATTATTCGATTCATGTACCGTCGCTTTAGTCCTTTTCTATTTTAGCAAAATAAAAACAAACGTCAAACAAAACGACAATTTAAAATGCCAATTTTTCCTTTACACTAAACTGCATATTGTACACTGCAGCGGTTTTTGTTTTTGCGCTCCTCCCCTCAAAACGCTGGCGGGCGGCTGTTTCCGATTCCACTTTCGCTTTTCCACGTTCGCTAAGATGGTTTGCGCTCCGAGGGAAATAAAACCATCCACCGTGCTAGTTGCGTGCTACTCCGTTCGCCGGGTCTAACCACCCGCGGACGAGGGAGGGTAACACGTTTAAACAATAGCCTGGCGCATGGCACGCCTGGCGCGTGTGGGAAGGTGCAGCAAGACGCCCGCGCGCGCCCGCCTGGGAAAGATGGCATTTCAAAATTGTATAAATTAAACATGTGAATGGCATTGGTTTTGACAAGTGTCGGATTCTATTTGCTCTGGCTACCCACCTTCTCCATTCCCAGCTTCGCTCCAACGGTCTTCCCAACGGCAGCCTAAAACAACGGACGCAACAACACGCAAACCGCAAACGTCTTTCGCCTTCTGCGCGGGCCCAGAGCCTGTGCGTCTGCCAAGCGTTCCTTGAGTACATCCTTCTGCTTGCGTTCGTTTTGTTTCGCCAGCAAACTCGCTCCAACGCAAGCGGAAGGGCAGGATAATTTATGAAAAAGTTAGCCCTAGTATGTCCTTCGCCGCTGTGAAACGTACCCATTTGCTTCAACGTTGACGATGATGACATCGAGAATGACGCTTTTGGGGCGGGGGGGGCGCGTGAAGGAGCATCTTGTTTTTCTTTTCCACTTTCTTGGGTTTCTTTTCGCGGCATTGCTGCGTGTAACAACGCTCCGTGGTGGTGCCGGAGAAGCTGCTCAAGTAAAACAAAGGACATCATCAGCGTCATCAGCGGTTGTGTTGTGAAGCGCGATTGAAGGAGAAGGTGAAGGTTTTCGCTCGGGGTTCCCCCCTGTTCCCCCGTGTGCAAGCGTCATGGCCCCCGCGGGCGCAACGTGTCGTTTGTCGCGGGCGCGCAAAAACCATTCTTATGCAAATAGTCGCTCGCGACGGCAACGGCTAATAAGATGTTGGCGTGATTTCGGCGGGGCGGCGCGTTTTGTTTTGAATAATTTTTCCGGTGCACATTTCATTCCCGCGCATGTTTGTGATATTCGTTCGGGGCAATTTTCGGCGCAACGGCGGGCACGTCGCCAACAGGTTGCACTATGGGTTGTGATGGGTTCGTGTTTTTTGTTATTTTGTTATTAATGTTATTTTGCTGGAAGCATGAAATAGTGCCTTTACTTTCCTGACGTATTGTTTGATTAAGACACTTTGTACATTGTAATTCTACATTCCCAGTTTTAGGTGAAGTAATTATTTTTGTCTTTAGTTGTATCCAACAACCTTTTTTGTTAGTTTTTTTTTAAATTTCATTTTGTGGTTTTATCTCAATTCATTACATTGAGTTTGTTTAGCTTGTACGTCATTTACTGATTTTTCGTACATTTTCAAATTTTATTTCGTGTTCTCTCTCTCTCTCTTTTTTTTTCTCTCTCTCTCTCTCTCTCTCTCTCTCTCTCTTGCGTCCTGCTCACATTAGAACACGTCGACGTGACATGACCCAGTCAACAATATTTCTCCAGCATGCTCGGTCCCTGGCTGCAGCCTCCCATACATGCAGACACCCGATCTCCGTCAGGTCTCGCTTCACCTGGTCCAGCCATCGAGTTCGCTGTGCTCCCCTGCGCCTTATGCCGAACTGGGGAACGCTGTCGAACATCTTCTTGGTGGGGCAGGAGTCCGGCATCCTCATGACATGTCCCAGCCATCGTATCCTGCCAGCTTTCGCCACCGTCAGGATGCTCGGTTCACCGTACAGCTCAGCAAGCTCGTGGTTCATCCTTCTCCTCCACGCTCCATACTCGAACACACCGCCAAAGATGGTCCGGAGAAAGCGTCGCTCAAACACCAGCATCCCCCGCTCGGATGGTCCAGGATTCGTGTCCGTAGAGGACCACTGGGCGAATCAATGTGCGATATATCTCACATTTCGTGCGGGCTCGAAGTCTTCTGCTTCCTTATAAACTGTTAAATTAGTTATGAAAATTTAAAACTTTGAATCCAATTTTACTTAGAACACATAACATTTTTTAGAAAGTATTTGCCTTTTTTATTAAGAAGGCTTTCAATCACGTTTTTATGGACGTTTTTGCATGTTTATGTGTTTCTACTTGTGTGAAAATATCATCAGCAAATACATTTTATTTACAAGTTAAACATATAGCAGAGGTTATTCTGATTCAATGTTCATTGAAAAAATCTACTAGTTTCGATTCCAATTTGAAAAATAATTCATCTAATATATTTAAGGTATGGATCCAAATTAGTATGCATTCCAGTTTAGCATGTCGAGAACGTATATGAGTTTTGAATTAGAAATGGTATATATCAACGGTTTGGCACGTTATAAAAGCAAAAAATAGGATCCATAGAATCTTTTACAACATTAAGAACCGATCAGAAGGTATCAGAAGCGTTCAGGGAAAGATCGGTACAAGCAGAACAATTTTTTAAATTTGAATTCTTCATTGAAAGCAACAACTTTGCTCTTTATATAAATAAATAAATGATGGGCGAGCAACGCCTTCGTACACCTATGCCAAACAATTATTGCGGAAATGCTCGAAACTGGGACGCATTAGTGCTGATTTAGCGGATATTTCCAATTTTTCGAGAATTTTTCCAGCTCCACAAACGTGTCAAACACTATCGCAAACGCATGATTGTGAAGTCCTGGTAAAAGCCACTTTTCCGAGCCGAGTCTATTGAATTTAATGGTCGGTTTTTGCTTCAATAGTCGAGTAAATATCCTTCCTGTGGATTATCCTTGCAACTAATTATTTTCAGTAAATATCGACTCATGTTTGGCAGTGATTTCGATGACACACTGCCCCGAAACGCGCCATATTCTTATATTAACCTTCCTTGCTGTTCCTTTCACCAAACCATTCGCTACCATAGTGCGGCTACACAGTTATTAGTAATATTTATTACCATAAATAAAATTTACACCGAGCAGACAGGCAATGCAGCCAGCCGGACCGGGCAAAACCTGTCCCCGTGTCGATGCGTCGTGGCGTGTAACGACGACACACCACGCCCGTAAAACCCGTGTAGTCCAACCCCCATTTGACTAGTGTTTTAGCGCGGAAGCTCGCGATGTGAATGGATTTGAAAATGAATGAGCCGCGCTAAAGATACCGGCTGACTGTGTAGACGTGCGTTTGGTGCGTAAATTCACCGCTCTCCGTTTCCAGTGCGGTGTAATCGGAAGGCAAAGCCGGTGCTGCAGTCGGTCGTTTCGTGGCGGTAACGATTCCTTTCAGCGAAGGCAGAAGGTTGTAAGCGCCATCTCAACGCTGCTTGCGGAGTGACTATGGAGTAAGATCCGTTCGGCGACGGGATGGGTGGGAGAATGTACATTCAATTAAAATGCAGAACCAACACTCTGCTACCGACACTCATCCCGGACCGGGTGGAGTAGCAGCAGCAACAGCAGCAGAAGCAGCACCTGCAAGAATGCTATCCGATGGAGATTGCAGATTTATCAGCGGAATTCGCAATGTCGTGGTATGTTCTTCTTCTCCTTTCTCTGAAAGTGCCTATCCCCTTCTTGAGCTGGCGGAAGAGGTATGCTAAGAAAATGTGCGAAAGTTTTTTAAAAAGCCCGTTCTTTTCGCGGCCGGAAACGAACCCGCGGCATGCATGGGCGTGCGTGCCCTGGGGGAAGGATGCGCAGGTCCAGGGCAGGTCAGTGGAAGGGTGCAGTCGTTAATTGGAATGATTTGTGGCACTGCGCAGCACTCGTCTGGGACGTGTGTCGGAGTAAGTTTTTGGTGTTTTAATTTAATTCGCACGCTCAAATGGATTAGCAAAAGTTCGCGACAACGCACGGAATAACAGCCCGTGTGAATATGGTGAATGGTAAAAAGTTGTGCCGTAGGGCGTGACGCTAGTGAGACGTGGTTGCATATGGTTGAGTTTTTATTACAATATGGATGGAATTATGAGCAACGGAATTTATTAAAAAAAAAAAAAACTTAAATCATCTAAGCACAGGAATTGGTTCATGACGTATGAAATTGAATTAAATAAAACAATTCTCGGTAATCTCCTTTCATCTGAGAATTCCATTAGTTTATTGTCAATAGCAGTTGATTAATACCGCTGAAAAGTTCCATGCACAGCACAGCTTGATTCAATGCAATATTAAAAGCTTCCAACAGCGAACTACCAATTCATTCCGTCTGTGGGAGTGACTGGTTTTGTTTTACGCCTAGTTTTTCATTTCCAATAAATACAGTCGTAATAAATTCGAAAAAAATACTATGCATTCTATGCAATTTTCACATAAAAATTTGATGCAGTTGACTTTAATTATTATTTATTTGTATGTTTTAGTGATAGATTTATGAATACAATTTCTGCACACTGTACACACTGTACAAATGGACCAAGAGGCAGTTCATATTTTTTCTGTAGTAAAATATTTGATCATTGGTTATTGGTCACGATCAATAGTGACTATCAAGCTATGTGTATAATCATTTCCTAAAGTCATTTTTTACACTGCGTTTGTAAAGATGAACTACGAGCTTGCTGAGCTGTACGGCAAACCGAGCTTCCTGACGGTGGTGAAGGCTGACTCTATACGATGGTTGGGGCATGTTATGAGGATGCCTGACTCATGCCCCATCAACGGGAGCATAGCGAACTCGATGGTTGGATCAGGTTAAGCGAGACCTGACGGAGATCGGGTGTCTGCATGGATGGGAGGCTGCAGCCAGGGACCGAGCATCCTGGAGAATATTTATTGGCCGGGCCATGTCATCGGCTCTATCGCGAGCAGGCCAACAAAAGAGAGAGAGAGAGAGAGTTGTAAAGATAAATTGCGGTGAAAGTTGTGTTACAAATAAAATTAAAATAGTTTCTGTATTATAAATAGTATCATAAAATATAATATAGTATCATAGTATAATATATCACTAAAAGCTGTACAAAGTTTGGTTTTATGATACTTGAGAATATATTGTAACCTTAACATTTACAATTAAAACAATTTCTATTTAAGTTAACATTAAGTAGTCAACAATCAGATGTGCTCAGTGTTCTAACTACAGTTTGCTCGGACGCATGGAATTTGCAGACTAGAATCAATTTATCCCAGATTTAGTAGTTTACCTTTTCATAACCTTCCTCAGTCGGATTTCAATAATATAACAAAAACGATCCTTTCTATTAAGACTGCAATCGCCGGGTTTTATTCGACAAGTTTTCAGATAAATTGCAAACAAATCTGAGTAACGATATGATCACGATACATACATTTGAAAACATAAATTTATACGATGCCCGATTAATCCAATGAACTCTTCATGAATACAATATCAGTACACCGGCATTTGAAGACAGAATTCTGTGATAATGGAGTAATCTGATAAGTTAATTGAAGTGTTCCTTTCAAGCTAAATATAATTGGTGTGCTTTTACTTACTCAATTATACTTCTGATGTAAAACGGTATCGCTTCTTTGCTTGTTCACGGTGCGATGAATCTGTTGAAAGTCTTGACAGACGAGCGTTATTGCTACATTTCAATAAGTTATTGCGAATTATTAAACAAAATTATGAGGAATAGTGCAGAATCTTTTTGGAAAATACAGAATGGTGCTGAAATACTAATAGAACGTTTATTTCAATTTAAAGTTTGTGAAATATGTAAACTTATTTGGTTACATACTGGTAGTTTTTCCTTAAAAAATAATTAAAATCCACAAAAATATTCTCAACATAATTCACAAAAAACAACTATTTGGAAATGGTTCCACAATGTATTCCTGAAAAAAATCAACACACCTTTTTTAAACTGATCCAGCTCATCGAAGAACAGCAATGATGAAGATTAATTTAAAATTAATTACCTCACAGCCAAGCTAGGAAACGAAAGACGAAAAAAAACACACTTCCAACGACAAACTTGCTACCCCTTAAGGCCGGCACGTGTTCCCACTACCTTCTAACTAGGTAAAGGGAAAATGTGTAAAAAAAGTGTCCTCCAACAAAAACGCATCGACCAATTTAGGAAAGTTAAAAATAATTCCTTCCAGAATGTCAAATGGAAGGAACCCGCGGATGGCACACGCACGCACGCACGCACGCAGATCCGTTCAGTTCCAACCAAACTCTCCCGTCCGCTCGCTCCCGATGTTTACCAATTTTCCAGCACACATGTTTACACAGCATAATTTAGTGGCTCATTTGAAGGGAAGTGAAGTGTAAGCGTGTGTTTGTGCAGTGCTATAAGCAGCGGAAACATAATTATTCTAATTAATTACACTTATCGTGTTCATTTGTCTCCTTGGGTTGTCTTCGAGCATTTCTTAAACCGTTCGACGGGCGTGTGAAGTAGCTTTATCTTCGTTTTTTTTTTCTTGGGTGGTTAGTTGTGCACTGTCGGTGGGCACATGATCCCGAAAGGCGGGAGGGTTCCCGAATCTCGAAACGAGTTCGTGAAAATGGTTTGTTTTTCCGGTTTTTGGGGGGAAAGTTCGGTAAACACACTGTCGCGCAGCGATAGAGATTAACGAAGGCTAATTTTTCTTCCTCGGTATAGGCTGGTCGCGTAATGGTGGTGGTGGTGGAAATTTTGGAAGACAACCTGACTATCGAGCCAGACGCGTGTACCGTTGGAGGGGATGCAAACGATGCAGATAATTTACTGTGGCCAGTGAAGGTAGTGTGTTGTTCCTATTTGGTGTTTGGTTTAACGGGCGGGTTTAACTCCGATGACACGTTTTAAAACATTTAACATCGAGCAAGCATAGCGGGTGTTGTGTAGTAGTGTGAGACAATCATAAAATGATTATGTAGGAATTTAAACTGTGTTTATCGAGATTTGATAATCTACAAATAATAAAAAATTATAATTTATTGCCATAGGTAAACATACAAAAACGGCAATAAATAACAAATGAAGAATTCACAAAACTCCTAAAGCTCCTACCATGAGATGTTCGTGAATACAATTAAACCAAGCAATTAAAATCTTATTTAAGATTTTTGTTTAAATACAGGATACTCTTTAGGAGTTTTAAGGAAACGGGTCGGTCTAAATATTGTTTAATGATAGGAAATTATTGCATATTATTGATTTATTTTGCGCAATTGTTAACTTGCAAAATTATCTCCCATTTTTTTACAATGTGTGCAATGACTTCCGTAGAAATATCATTTTATACACATGCATGGAACTGCATGGAAACTTGCTAACATTTAAAAATTGTAATTAAATAAGTAAGATGATCCAATTTTGGCTAACAGAAGGAAGATAGTGACAATGACTGTGATTAAAACCTAATGCTTATGAGTATCACTTGAAATGCAAAAGTACGATCCAGTTAGAACTCGTTAAATTCTATTTTTTAGAGAAAGAGCTAAATAACATTAGCACCATGAAGTAATATTAAAAATACATTGTAAAAATGATCAAAAATTTAACCTTGTCTTATGAGTCCCTACGATGGCAGCAAGTAATGAACAAATTTCTTGCAAAATGAAACATTTCAATTATTTAAATAAAACCAATCGCATTGGTTTTCACCTATTTTGTCCATGTCTTTACATGGTATATGATAGGCTCATCTAATTCAAGCACCACCCTCGCTGTGCTACTTGGCAACTTGGCAACGCTGTGCTGTTCTATGGCATCCTTAGTAATATGCCCCATCAATCGTATCATTCTGGCATTTCCCACATTCGTACAGCTCAACAAGGTCAAGGTTCGTGCTGTTCTTCCATATGCCATGTGCTATAATTCTCACATTTCGTGTGTTCTTGTAATCTTCTGTATCTCAACAGACTGCTCAGCCCGCAGAAGGTACAATTCTTCTGAACTTTGCATATACTTGCCGCAGGCTGCTGCGAGAATCCTTACTATTCTCCGTAAGAATTGGATTTTGTTTCGTGGAGATTTGGTGTAACTTTCGTCGTCGATACTGACGTGATTCATTGGATACTGTCTATGCGTAAAGAATTCATTAAATTTCATATTCTTTATATTTTGACGTTAAAGGAGGAACGGCGTTTTAACAATCTTTGCTAAGATTTTAATTTTGATTTTTTCTCCATTGTTTATTTATAAATTGATAATCTTGAAATGATGTTTACACAAGAAGTCAAAATGGCCAAAAATTGCTTCTCAATCATTACTATTATTACATTACTTCATTGATGCTCTTTCAGCTCATCTATCCAAAATATAACAGCAACAGTTTCTGAGACCACATCATTTTGTTTGCCATCCGCTTATCCCTCTCAACAAAACTTACTAAATCTCACCGAACAAAAAAAAAACAACTTGTCCTACACATGCTGCACCACGTCGCTTTGCACAGGATTTGTGTAAACTGTTAATAATTTACACCAACCCGCGCAAGGGCGCGGTGCCGGCGAGCAAATGAAACGATCCAAACCAGTGGCGATACACGTCCGCTGCATCCGCTTGGACGGCGTTGGTGATGAGGGTTTAGTAAGCAACCGAATGTTTTGTCACTGTTTCAAACTTTTCCAAATGAAATTCTTTGCCGGTGCGTGTCGCGTGTTTGTTTCACCGTTCGTGCGTGGATGGAGCGTGACAGTTAGAATTCATAACAAACTACGGTCGAGTTGGAACGAGTTGGGCTTTGTGAAATCAAAACAAAATTTTAATGTTCCCAAGGCCTGTCAGATGCAAATTGTGGTCGTTTGTGGTTGTCTCAATGAAGGGTCTGGATTTTTGTTCGCTCGCTTGATTTGGTAGCTAAAAATGTTTGTGAAAACCCGTGCCAGCGTTTGTAGAGCCGTTCCAGCGTAAAGTGTCCATCCTGATCCATTACCGTTTCTTAATGTTGTCTTTCCGTCTGTACTCTTCCGGCACCGTCCTACCTTTTCTCTTCTCTCTATTAAATTTTCATTAGAATGTTTCAACAACAACAAGACAAGCTGTAACATGAAAAAGAGAGCAACCGCGCAAGCAATCTCTTCAGGCATCCCCTTGAACCGAATCGAAAAATGACCCCTGTATTGCTTGCCTCGCCCCGTCGTCCCGCACGCTGTGTAATCTTCCTCAAATTAGGAAATCATTTATTACACGGCACCCCATCAGGAAACAGAGCCCGGTGGCGGTGGAGGCAGACAAGCGTGGAAGCCATCTCGCAGTGATCAATTTCCCACGCAGGTCTAATGTCCTCCTCGAACGTCTGTCAGCGTTGCCAGCTCGCTGCATGGCAATGGTGGTGGTATATCCTACAGACCATGCGCTTCTTCCACCTCATTTGAAAACACGCGCTGAAACACACAGGGGACGACAATTCAAGCATTAACCGCCGTTCACAGCACACACCGTAAAACCTGTTTCCTCTTGAAAATAGAAAAAAAAAACACTGAAGGCGGAAATAAAGTGGAAAAACACTCCTGGCGCAATTACAGTCATTTTTTCTCGTTACATGAATCTTCACCTCGATGCCTCGGCGCTGGGAGGTGGTGGCTGCGGACATATGTACGTAGGCAAGAAGCAGGGCAGATCGAAATAAGAAAGCAACCTTACGACCCACCAATACCCGAAATGGTAATACGCCGGTACGCATTCCTGCGGGAAAACGAACGAATCGCGCGTTCTTGGAGGAAAATCGTTTCCGTGTATTTGGTAAGTGCCCTTTGGTTTGTGTAGGCGAGTGTGTGTGTGTGTGTGTGGTTGTGTACAGTGTGTGTCCCCGCAATGACGACAGTATCGCGGAATGCTTGCGAGACATTATTATGGAAATAATCCCAAAATTATTAAATACGAGCAGCTCGAGTGTGAAATGGTGCAGCGTGTACTGAGGCAGTCTTTTTATCTCGCACTTTCAATATCAACTGAGCCTGAGAAGAAGTGCAAAATAAAATAAAATATATAAAAAAAACTGCGCCCATTGAATGTGTAATAAAAATTTGTCCAACAATATTTGCGGCCGTTTTCGCGCGAGGGGTGTGCTTGAGTTTGCTGCTTTTTTAGTGTGCTTTTGATGGTGTTTGCATCGCTTTTTTGCGGTTTAGCATGATCAGCAGAATGATGTCACACACTGGTTGGGGAACGGTTGTGCGAAATGGGAATAACTTTGCAGTGGTACAGTGGGAAAAATGTTTTTGGTACCGTTTATGGGTGAAATTAAAAAAAGTTACACAATTTTGTATAATGAAAAACAATATGTAGAATACATTGATTTTATTGCGCATAACTGCATTTCCCTAAATGTGTTTCTTAAGTTTATTGAAATTAAATAGACAATGCGATCCCACTTATGTTTTATTAACGTCTCACTATTTGTATAATGTAAAACTAAACAGATTTTGTAGCTTTAGCACAAAAAGATTATTTTGTAAATTAAGAAATAGAATAGAAAGTGAAACAAAATGAGAAATTATCAAAACAATAAAAGCGAATGGATTTACAGCATTTTACAGTATACTTTAAATTTATGTAATAATTAAGTATAAGAAAAAAACGGAGCTACAGAGTGAAATTATCACCGCAAAACAATCGATCGATCGTTTGCAATTGATTAGTGTATCAATTAAACACACATCTCTGCAATAAAATACTCTCTAACCTGCGCTATGCGTTAACACTATGTCGTTATGATGAATTCAATAAGAAAACTTTACGAGATTAGCTTTAGATTAAGATTTAGTTAGATTTACTACTCAGAATGTTTTAATTTTTCTTGTCGCAGGCTTTCAGATGTTTCCAATGATGTTTCAAGCAACTCTTATGACATTACGCTTATGTATCAAGTTTTTTGTAAAATATTCTTTATGACGGGCTTGTTACACGTTTACTTTTTTATCTAAATCAAAATGAAGGATTATTGCTAGTTACTGCAATATCAAGGCAACGATATAAGACAACTAATCGTTTTACATTGAACTGCATTCTGAACTGATGCATTTTTGTTATCATGTGTTACGCTTATTTCAAACGATAATATTCTTGCGAAATCAAGTGGCTGTATTTTATGTTATCCAGTAACGCTTTATTGACAATACATCAGCTGCGTTGGAATACCTATTTCCTGCAATCCAGTAACACAATTAAGGTATATGTTATAAAAAAAAACCCAATGTATTTGAAATATTTTTGATGTCCTGGAAGAAGTTTGAAATTTCTTGCTTTGCCCAAATAGCAAACAAATTTACCTTGCACACCTACCTAGTCTGAATAATTAACAACTAAGAAATTGTCCTAAGACCTCAGAGGACAGTCTCTTTCAATAGATGTATAGACATGTTTTTCCTGTTGTTTATTAGTTTAATGTGCTAAATTACCTTCAGTGCGACATGAGACATAATTCCTTGTTGGCAGATATCAATCGGCACAATGATGTAGGGTTTCAATCATAAAGATGATAGACGAAAGTTGATTTACTTGCATTATATTTGGACATCTCGAAATGGCTTCAAATTGAAACATTCTCTTATTGATACATCCAAATTTCTTGATATTTACATAATTTAGTCAACTATTTTAGTTACAATTTAGTCAGTTTTTGAAGTTCACATAGGATTCAAGTGCAAATGATCATCTTACCATGAGCATATTGTCCCTTTGGCAATAAAATGGTCGTAAACATAAAACCAGACTTAAGCCACGAACGAAATCTACCCTGAGTGGTGGATGGTGGATATGATATTCAAAAAATCGACAAATACAAAAAAGCTTTACATTTCTATCACCTCAAAGGTGCTTACCACATAAGCCGCGAATAGGAGTAAGGAAAATGCTTATAGCTTACATTTTTCCTTCTCAAAGCCTTATATAGTCAAACTTTTCTTGCGAAGGAAAAAATAGGAATGCAAAAAAAAAAACCCATTACACAGACATTTCGAAATTGTTTTCCCTATCTAACGACTACGTATATTACTATTTGCGTCTGGAATGAAGTTGCTCAATTTTCACTCTCACTTTTGTGCACACTCTACACTGCTACTGGAGTCTACTTATTGCGCAAACCTGCGGATAGAAGGGCGGCGGCTGCTGTGAGCGTGCGATGCGTACGGTTGTATTTTTTCATTCTCAACTCCCCACGGGTATTGGTGGTCTGAGAGTAAAAAAAAGGGAAAAAACGACCACAGGAGAAACAAAAACACCAAATCCTAGCCGCGTAGTTTATTGGTGAACCGACGTAATAATCTTACGGCAGTGGGATGCCGGCGGGCAGGGCAGCTGAATGCGTTTGCCCTTGGGAGATACGCGATGCGCATACGGTCGAGAGGGCAGCCAGTCCCGCCCGTTCGTTTCGCGGCAGTAAAATGGGTCGAGGTTGTTTTTTGTTGTGCGTTCCAAGTCTCCTCTATT
The DNA here is from genome assembly GCA_000349065.1 of Anopheles quadriannulatus. Classification (NCBI taxonomy): domain Eukaryota; kingdom Metazoa; phylum Arthropoda; class Insecta; order Diptera; family Culicidae; genus Anopheles; species Anopheles quadriannulatus. The sequence goes on along the minus strand of KB666732.1, from coordinate 943,234 downwards.
GCACACCGTGGTGGGAACTTGTGTAAATCAGGACCAAAGCGAGGACCATCGTACGCACCGTGATCCGTCAACTTGGTAGGGCTGCTTGCCTTCCTTTGCCCGGGCAGCTGCAGCTGAGCCTAGATTTGCAACGCGACCGCACGATGTAAGTCTTGAAGGAAGAAAAGGACTCCGTTGCTGGACTGATTGGTGATGTTAGGGGGAGAGACAAAAAAAAACGGCTCACCCCCCAGTATTACAACGCACACTGCCCTTGCCGATGTGCACAGTTGCGCGCGCGAGCGCATGGGCATGATAACTCTATTCCAGCAATATTTATTGCTTCAACTGCACTATCGGGATTTGGGCGGAAAAATGAACCATTCCGCGGCATTTTGGCGGCTGGAGGATGGTGAACGACGGCGTTATGCTTCAAATTGAATTTCGTGCAAATTGCGGAAGGCCAAATTGAGTTGCTTGCTTGGGCACTGCACGATCAAACCTTCACCCGGATAACGGGGAATGGACGCACTGACGTTCGCAACACCACGGCCTCCGTGCGAACGCTCTTTTGCTGTTACAGGGCAAGGGAAAAGAACAACATGCTGTGTCGAACGCGGTGCCATACGCGTGCAGTGTACGTGTGGGAAAAAAAACCCCCCTCTATCTATGAAAGGATACCGAATGGGTCGCTTGGGGGAGAGTGGTGGCTGGAGTTCATAAATATATCTCTATACATGCACACGTGTACAATCCGTTCGGTGGTACGTGAAGATAGTTTGCTTGGGGAGTTAAAGGAATAAAGGTTGGAAAAAACACGATCCTTAGCAACAGCAGCAACAGCACGTCGAGTGAAGAAAACGAGGTTACTGGAACCCCTGGAAGCTGTGTGTAACTCGATTATGCTGTGCAGAGAAATGGCGCTACGAGCGCAAGATTGCAGCGCGTACGCACCCGAAGCGTGCAATATAACGTCCGTGTCTGGCAGGCATTCGGGTTGGGTTGCATGGGTTGGAATGTGGCAATGATTGAAATTAAAATGCATTCAGCAGTGGATGCAGCAGCAGCACGGGGAGGTTTTTATTTGTTCATGCCTTTTTTCCTGCGAATTGCTACAATGATGTATTATTGGCATGTCTGTATGTAAGGTTTGGTACTAAAAGCTGCGAAGGAGTTAGCATTTGATTGAGCTCAAATGCCATTGTCAAATTGACATCTTCTTACATCTTTTTAAACACGTGCTGAATTTCCTTCGGGGATCGTTTCCTCAATGTCGGGAACATGTATATATGTGACTATATCAACACTTACAGATACTAATTACTAAATACTTATTGTATTTTCTTTAAAAATAAACTGTTTTTAGCGCCGTTATACAGGCATTAACACTGTTACAGAGATAGTTATACATATCACTTGAGCACCGTTCACACTAAGGATCTAGGATGGATGTCAGCAGGATATTGATTGATCATTGACATTGATGGGACTCACATCTTTTATCCTTGTACCATCGGCCGGGTCTCAGTCATCCGAGTCTATGTCGTCTATGACCTCGGTATTTGGCTAGATGTAGGTCTCACCTTCATCGACCATATATAACCCCCTAGTATATGTTATCTGTAATTTGTTGTTTACTGACTTCAAAATCTTCGGGGTTAGTTACTCTGCACTTCCTTGTTACGAGGATTGATGCCGGTTGTGGCTTACTGTCTCTTCAATTTCATTCATCCATTGCCCATTCCTTCTTCATTCCGTCGCTCCTTTTCTACGGAGTTGATGAACTGTTATACTCTAGCCGATCCTCTTCTATGTTCCTTCTAGGGCCCTGGAGGTGTTTGTCTTGGTATGTGATCCGTACAGTCCAGTGGCATGCGTCACAATTCTAATGGTAGTCTTTCTTCTGTGTCATCGGTGATCTCTCGCTGCACGGCGACGGGCCGTACGCACGATTGATGTCATCTGTGACACGAGATTCTACCGCCATACGAAATTAGTTGAAATTCTAATTTAATTCTAGGGCCCTTCGTTCTCGTTTGCGGAATTGAAAATGAAAGTAAAATTGAGTTGTTGTCTTGCTAGCTTCTCCTGACAGCAAAATGCAGTCATCGTAAGCAGTAAAACAATTATTAAGAATTCATAATTTTTTATTTATTAGATCAAGGTAAAATATAGTCTGATGTTTCCTCACCACCAAAGAACTCCAAATAGGCAATATAAAGAATTCAAATAACATTATTATTCATTTGTACTTACATTTTTGAATGATTGTAAAAAATTAAACTCAATGTTTTTATTAATCTGCTATGATTTGGCACATCATGCCAATTAATTAAGTCCAATCAAAACATCTTGATGTCGAATGACGCATGCATTTTTGCATTAAAAATGACATAGCCAATGATCATCTCCTGGCCTTCGTGATAACTCATCCTTATAGTTTGGCTTGTTTTCAGTAAGCTTGATGACGAAATTACACTATATCGTAACCAAACTTGCCCTACTCCGCCTAATGAATGCTCGCTGCCTTGCTTTTCTTGAACTCATAACTCATCCTAGCGACGAGTGTAATTGCACCGCACCATCTTAATTATTCGACCATGACAATCTTTTCGTTATTTCGTCCCATGCCCTTAGGAGATGTGACCCACGCTGTCCCTTCTGCATGCGAGTGCACGCACACACCCACAAACACACGTAGTGCAGCTGCATCCGTGCGTTGTAATTTAGCGTTGACGTGCACCTCAGGAGCCACCTATGGGCGAAAAATGCAGGGCACCCATCGTCCTTGTGCAAGGCATTGGATTACAACGTGCGCCACAAACGGCCATACCGCAGGAAAGACGATCCTCATACGGTGGGACGAAACGAACACACAGAAATAGAGAGCAAGAGAAAGAGAGAGAGAGAGAGAGAGAGAGAGAGAGAGAGAGAGAGAGAGAGAGAGAGAGAGATTTGGAACGAGTAATTTTCGCGCACGGAGGACCGACCGATGGCGACCGTGAAGGCCGTGTGCAGGTAGTTGGATGTGGCCCAATGGAAAGATCATGCATGCACCGTAATATAACACATTACCCTAATCCTATTACGCGCCGGACGGTCGAAAACAACGAAAGGAACGGTTTTGTCCTAGCTGACGATTGTAACCACACTGCAGCGGGTTGGAGTTTGCATGCATGCATGTGTGTACGTGTATTGAGTGACAGGATACTCTGTCGGAACTGAAAAATGTCTGTCTCATTCGTTCCAGGAAGAGGGGATCCGCTCCATATGGAGGCTAGCGTGAGGGGCTGGGTTGACTATTTGTCTCCCACTTGCTGTCAGACAGTGGAGACTGATGGGATCGCCTTTTTTGCCTATTGTGTTATGTTAGGATTCGCTTTGTATGTTGTTTAGGTATAGGTTCAGCGATACCAGTTACTTGCCCAAATAATGAAAAACTGATCCATCATTCAACATGCGAAAATATCTTTTTTCAAATATGATAAGAATGATACAATGATGGAATCAAAAAGAGAAATGAACTCTTAGGTATGGCAGTAGAAAGCTTTTCTGTACATCAAAATGATATTTCGTTAAGTTTTTGGTTCAAGATCAAGGCAATGAGGTTTTGAAATTTAGTTTTCAATGTCGACATTCTTTGTTGCAAGTAAAGCTACATGTGTTGCGTTTTGTTAACCAATTTTCAACAGTTTACTTCAATGTTATACATGTTGTTATGGCTCATCATACGTATTGCCTTACTGCTGATTTTGATCAATCGTGTATGAAACAATTGTTTTAAAGCGTTTTAAATCATTTTTTAAAGCAAAGCAGGATCAGAGTCAAGAGGCTAATGAGGCCTATCGGCTTAAAGTCTCCATCAAAATAAATAACAAAATGAGAAAAAGTATCAGAGTCAGGTAATGGATTCTGTATAAGACCAAGATCACTATACGTTGGGGGTCAGGTCTAGGACTGGTATGAGTTTAGGATTAGTTCAGAGATCAGTATGGGGCATGTCAGATCCCAGGACCAAAATTAATTCGATTCGATGCATATGTTTGAGGACCTGTATGAGTTTGGGATCAGTTTCTGTACTGACAAGGCTTCTGGATTAGTGCCAAAATCCGTATGGGGTCTGGAATAGTTCTAAAGTCTCCATGGGATCAAAATCAGTTTCAAGAATTGTATGAGTTTCAGGTCCTCTATCAAGATCAGTTACAGGACCAATTTCGGAGTTAAATTAATGTCATTATCAGAACTAATAAATGTTAAATAATTTTGATGATTACTAATCAAGCAACAAGCTTTGTAAAATTGAATAAAGGTAAATTTGTGTCTATAATAGCACAAGTGATAAACACTTTAAGGTTTACTTTCAAAGATATTTTCCATTATACATCAACGATGCACAAGACCATTATTTTCAATCGAGATATTAACATTAATTTATTTCTTTAAAATAGAAAAAACGATAAATTTTTCTTGATTTTTATTAAGTGCAAAAATATCGAATCTAAAAGCTGCCCTTATAACTCAGCTTTATTCGACTTCATTCAGTACCTAGATTACATCAAAGTCAATTTCAAAGCATAAAGCATACCAAAAAAAGAAGAAAAAGGCACTTAAAAACAGGAATTTTGTTGAGTTTTTCATTGAAACCATCACATTTTCAGTTCACACACAACGAAAAACCATAAACTACACCGAAAAGATGGACTCAAATAGGAATGCATCAAACGCACTTCCATAGCATGGCTGCACCATTTGCAAGCCCGTTACAGACCACAAGTCCCTATCCATCAGCTGACCCCAGACACCCAGGGCATCCAAGTACAGGGACCATAAATAACGATCATGAAACTATGAAATGATTTAATTAATTTTACCATCCAGTTCGGACCAAACACGTCTGCTCCACACGTACCCCCGCCATTGCCTGTTGCACCGAAATGACAAAACAATAGTGATACTGCCCCCGCCGTGAGTTGCACTGCTGTAGCCGTGTCAAATGCGAACAAACTTTCGGTGTACGGAATGTGTGCGACTGCTTTTTGCCTTAGACAAGTTCAGTTTTTCCAACGCTTTCGAACCTTCTCGCAACGGAACTAGGTGTATTCTTTCCTTCCTTTGTTTGGGCCGGTGACCATGCGTTCATGGTGTTTGGGGGAGATTTTAGCAAGAAGTCCACACGACAAGAATGTTACCAATTAGCTAGTGTGAGTGAATCGTGTGGAGTGTGGTGTTGCAGGTGGTGGTTTCGGACAGATCACTTGGACGCTGGGGAGCATCAGCACTGGGGTGCTAATTTTATTAGTCCGTTCCCTGTTTTCCCAGTAGCCGATGGTCTGGTTTGGTCCCTCCCTGTTGTGCGGTGGGTGTTCATTTCATTACAATTTTTGATCTTTGGAAAACGATTGCTGGACGGACGGACGGTGTCTCTTCTCTCTGGCAGTATCTTATGAATAGTTTATGTTATGGTCGTTGTTTTGAGTAGGGTCCTGGCTTGAATGCTGGAACTCGGTGCAGTTCCTTCGGTGCCCTTTGGAACAATAAATCATGGTATGTGTGTGTGTGTAAGTGTTGGGGAAGTAAAACTCACCAGGGAGCATCATCGAACCTCGAGCAGCGGGAATGATCGATATCCTTCCCAGAACAACACCCCACAGCAAGTTCATTTATTGGCTCCGCAAAGACCAATCTCGGCACAGAGGAATTTCGAGGACTGTGGAGCCAAACTTCAATAAAATATAAAATATGTCAATTTTTACACAAAACACATGTCCCCGCTACGGTTCTTTCCAACGGGGTCTATCCCCAAACCTTGCAGCACGTGCTCGATCCATTTCATCCCTTTTTTGTGGCCACCCAAGACAAAATAAAAGCCGTGCTGAAAGTGCTTCGCTTTGCTCGGCGGTGGTGCTCTCCCGGTGGTTTAAAATAAAAGGATTTAATTTATTGCTCTGTGCAAATTGAAAGCAAACCCTCCGCTGGCTCGTGGTGGATCGTGCCGAAACGGTGATTTAAATCAAGCCATCGATCCAAATTTGTTATCCCTTTCCCCCTTTCCCAACCAAACATCGTGCCGCAAAGGCAAACAATCACACAACCGCACCGAGTATTGCTGAGCACACATACATACACACTTGGGTTCCTGATAGGGTTCTACTACTACCCGAAAGTGAGCCTTGGCGGGGAGTGATCGGAGGGGAGATGCAACCTGCTGGCAGTATGTACATTTGGACACATATTTGAAATCCATTAGACATTCTTGTCTCGTACGATGTGTGTGTGTATGTAAGCCTTATCGTGTTGTTTTTCGCAGAGCTCGGAGCGGTTTTGAAGAAAAGCCCCGAACCGGCAGATGGGTGAGAATTTCCGCTGAATGAAGCCAATAATTTTTGCTGACTTTTCGTTTTAACGTACGTAAACGTATTTCCACTTGTTGTGTGTGTGTGTGTGTCGACTTTAACGTACGCAAACACCGCACGGCGCTGGTTCGCCGTTTTGGGGTTCTAGTGCCACACGAGGGAAGCATTCCAAGGGAGACACGCCGGGAGTGTTTGGCAGTACGGAAGTACACCATTTACAGTGTCCAATCTCATTCCCTACACTGTTACTGTGGCATAGCCCATGGATGGAAGAGGTTCGGCATCGGATCGGTAGGAAGCTGATTGAAAACCACACCGAAGCTATTAGACACCATTCGAGAGGGTAGTGCGGTCCATCCACTCAGTGTCCGGGGATGGATCATCTGGGTTTCTACTCCGGTTCGGTTCTTTCCATCCCGGAGTACCGCTCGTCTATTTCACGGCGTGGGCCGTAAAACTGCTTCAGTTAACTCGCACACAACACGTCGTATCGTCTGCCTGGTGTGTACTTTCTTCGACTAGGTCAACTTCATTTGGCTAGTGCTGGTGGATCTCTTGGATGGTACGGGCCGGTACGGGGTACTTCCCGGTCCGGGTTGTGATCATCAATTTTAGCCCAAACTCCGTCTGCCTTAGCTACGGCAAAAATGGAATAGCCAAACTGGATAAATGTCTTTCCGTTGAATTTGAAGGGCATGCTTGTTGCTAAGGATCGAGAAGCACTCGCTAGGAAGCAACACATTCCGAAGACCAGTGACTGTGTCGGTGGTGGTGGTGATGCTTAGAAATGATACAGCTAAAGTTTTCTGGAAACTTTAACTGAATGAGCTTCTTGGAAGTGGTCCGAGAAACAGTTGCCTACACAACAACTGCACATGGTGCATTTGACCAAACAGTGTTCAATAATAATATTTCTTCATTACTTTTTACAATCGTATTGAGTTACTTTTGACATTCTTTTCAGTAGTAAATTATTCGTTTTTCAACCCAATTTAATTAACCGTTTCTGATCCTAATGACTTACAATTTTCTCTATTTTACTATTATACTATTTGAATCTATATCTAAACATGATCAACATGAAATGCTTCTCTCAATTTGTACATAAGCTCTGTGGATTAAAAAATGTTATTCTTATTCACTATTTAAAAACCTCAAAATATTTTTAAAGAAAATATTACTTTTTTAAGTAGTACAATACAACTCTAACTAAAGAAATTCAGCTTACGATCTCCGGTAGAAAATCACAGGCAAACTAAGATGTTCATACCAAATTACATCCATTATACCAATGACTGTATGTTTCATCATGCTAGCTTATATATGGTTGATTTCTCTGGGGAAGCACACGTATTTCATTTATGAAGAAAACAGTTAGAAACGATGTTCCACTGTATAGTAAAAGTATTGCAATCATTTTTCAGCAAAAATAGCATGTTTGTACAGTCTTGCCCGGAGTTAATAATGCGTTCCGGAGGCATTCGTGTAAGGTGAATATCATGTTTTTCTGCACTTTCGTTACGTGCACGTTTTTCTTTTATAAAGTATAATTCGCTTGTGTTATGCATTACTTAATTAATATAAGTCGTAATTAATAATTAATTAATACAATATCTATTATAAAATTCTAGTAAAGGCTGATCAGCGTTACTTTCCAGCGGTAGCTTGGATGTTTTTTGCTTACTTTACATCCATACAATGGCTACCACATCGACTATAGAAACGGCAACGCCGACTTAGTTTTTAGTGTTTTGAACGGTATGGAGAAG